>JAAGNO010018658.1:27919-62864 GCA_033439905.1 Ceryle rudis
CTCCAGAAAAGGACTTGTGGGTGCTGGTAGACAAGAAGCTGGACATGAGCAGCCAGTGTGTGCCTGTAGCCCAGAAGACCAATCGCATCCTGGGCTGCATCAAAAGAAGTGTGGCCAGCCGATCAAGAGAGGTGATTCTACTGCTCCTCTGCTCTGGTGAGACCTCACCTGGAATATTGTGTCCAGCTCTGGACCCCTCAGCACAGGAAGGACATGGACCTGATGGAGTGGGTCCAGAGGAGGGCCACAAATATGATCAGAGGGTTGGAGCACCTCTCCGGAAAGGACAGGCTGAGGGAGCTGGGATTGTTCAGAAGGCTCCAGAGAGACCTAATAGCCACCTTCCAGTACCTGAAGTGAGCCACCAAAAAGACTGGAGAGGGCCTGTTTACAAAGGCCTGTAGTGAAAGGATGAGGGCTAATGGTTTTAAATTAGAAAGGAGTGGATTTAGATTAGAAATAAGGAGGAATTTCTTTACCACAAGAGTGGTGGAGCACTGGAACAGATTGCTCAGGGAGGTGGTTGAGGCCCCATCCATGGAGACATTCAAGGTGGGTCTTGACAGAGCTCTGAGCAGCCTGCTCTAATTGACGATGTCCCTGCTCTCAGCAAGGGGGTTGGATTAGATGACCTCTAGAGGTCCCTTCCAAACCAGACATTTCTATGTTTCTAAGTTTCTATAAGCAGACAGGAACTGCACCAATTCCAGTATGTACTGAAATCCCACTCAACTCTTATGATCCCTTAATTATCATTTAAGGTAGTAGTGCTGAAAGTGAATTGACTTCACTATGATAGAGCTCCAGAACCAAGGCAGAAAGACAATTATCGAATTCTATGTAGTACTACAAAAGGCAAATTTTGGCTGAATGTTGTGATTGCTCTGTGACAAGGAAAAATTAAAAATAATCCTCTCTTCACTCCTCCCTGATTTCCAGGTTCAAGTTCACTCCTGGCTTCTCTATCTCCTCCCCTTGAGGGGATTGAGGAATGAGGGTTGCAATCTGTTCATCATGTTGTCTCTGCAGAAACTTTCTCCTCATTCTCTTCCCTTGCTCTAGCATGGGATCACTCCTGTGGGAGATAGTTTTCCTTGAGGTTCTCCAACATGAGTCCTTCTCATGCATTTCAGTTCTTCATGAAGTGCTCCAGCATGGGTCCTTTCCACAGAGTACAGGACTTCAGGAATGGACTGTTACAATGTGGGTCCCCCATGGAATCAGAAGTTCTGCCAGCCAACCTGCTGTGTGGGCTCCTACATATGTGGGCACAGGTACTGCCAAGAGTCTGCTTCAGTGGGGGGTCCTCCATGGGCTGCAGGTGGATAACTTCTTCACTGTGGATCTCCATGGTTAGAAGTGGACAGCCTGCATCACTGAGGTCTTCACCACAAGCCACAGGGAAGTCTCTGCTCTGGCGCCTGGAGTGCCTTTTGCCCCCTCCACTTCACTGATCTTGGTATCTGCAGAGCTGTTTCTCTCCCATATTCAGTAAGTCTATGTGTAACTAACAACGCTCAGATAGGTTATGGCATTTTAACTCTAGTGTTCAGTAACTATCCCCTCCCAAAATACAAATGTTTATTTCTGTGTGTTAAAGTACATTTTATATCTAAATACTTGCATAATGAATTACTAAAATGGCCCATGTAATCATACACTTTGCCAGATGTGTTTTTTACAGGAAAAAAAAAAAAAAAAATCTTTTTCTTCTAACAGTTTACAGTATATCTTGAATCTCCAGATACTTTTCCTGCCTTTTATTTAAAAGCTTTTAAGGGTTTTTTTTAGTATTCTAGATTTAGTATTGCTAGATATCACAATAAGCCACAAGAAGTGGTCAATCTAGAATATTTGTTAGGTTATACTGTATTACCTTCACTGCCCCTGACTGACTTTACAGAAAACCTATAAATTCATACGCTTCATTAAGTATAGTAGATTCTAAATTTTTAGACTATCCTGTGCACTCAGCCTTAAAAATAGCAGCAGATACATCAGTTGCATTGAAAAAAACCCCACAGTATTCACATTTGCAATATTCAATTGTTCATCTAAATCAAATTTTTCTCTATGTAGTGATGAAATTGTGAGAACTAAATAGCACCTGTTCATTCTAGAAATAGACATGATACTATATATATATTTATATCTGCACCATGAAGTCACAGAAGTGGGAAATTGAAAAGTTACATGTTTTATTTTTCCCTGATAGTATTGGATCATTTCACGCAAATTATTTGAGCTAATGTTAATTTATGAACACAATCTACACTAGAAGAAACTTTCCAGAAGTACCCAAAGGCCATAAAGAACAAATTTCCAGTTGATTTAATGGATTTTTTTTAGCTTCATTTTGGAAATTTCCATTAAATGCAAGCAGAGTGTAGTTTTAAGCCATCTGAAGAGTTACGGTCTTTACTACTATTAGGAAAGTGTTGAGTAAGTAGACTCTGTATATGAAAGCTACAATGTACTGTTGCACTTTCCTACTATCTATACTGAAGTGCTCTGGCAAGTTTTTTAGCTATTTTAACAAATTTTAATTAATATTAGAAGTATATTCAGCAGCCATATTCATCTATATGGCATAAAAACAAAAGTTCAAAGGAAAGGTTCACAGGACAAACATGCTTCATGTGCCTTCTGTAAGTACAATATGTTTCAGTAGCATGATCAATATTTTTATCTCTATATATTTTATCACTGTAAGAAAGAAGTAATAGAAAAGTTGTCTTAAAATAATTTTTATTTTAATGAATGAAAATAACGATGCCCAAATTATGTGATTTCTTGGAGCTGTTGAGGAAGGGATCTGAATATTTTGGATTTGGAGCAAAGGAAAAAAAATCTCTTTTTAAAAACAGATCCAAAAATGTGTTCCTTCTTATTTGGCTACCTTTTAATGCGAGTGAACAAACTGTATAGAAGAAAACAGAAGCAGATGGAAGAATACTCTCAGAAACCATTCATCCAGGTTCTAGTGGGTTCCCATCTGCCCTAAGTTCCTTTACCTTGTTATAACAAATAGGGAACAGAACAGAAAATTAAAATCAAAAAAACTCTCGCAAAATTGAGTTTGAAAACTGCCACCAAATGAGTCAGTCACTTCTATTAATCTAAAGAAAACCAAATTTCTTATTGTGAGTGCTTCACAATCTGTATTACACAGGCTGCAATTCTTGAGATGTCAGCTATTTTTAACTTTTTATGGCCACAGATTTCCATTTCACTGTTTCTTTGCTAGGAGATATTTCAATAATTATGCTTATCAGGTTTATTTTTCCTAGTGACTCAGAAAGGTTAAAGCTTTAGCTATGGACAAGAAGAAAAAATTTGTGGTTTTATGGATACACTAGAATACCACAATGATACCATTTAATTTTGCTGCTTGTGTTGTGTGTGATTATGAGAAACTGGCACTTAACTAAGAGCTATTCACAGATCTGAATCTTCTGTTGCTGAAATAAGAGGTTCTGCTGGAAGTAGGAATGAATATGGGTCTGAAAAAGTGTTATTTTTGAACAGTAAATGTAAGGTGATACTTCTGACATGCCAAGACAGGTTCTGACATTGCCAAAATACTGTTTCACTGACTGACCTTTTCTCATTTGCATGCCAGCATTTATGGTGATACTGTATAGAAATACTATAAGAAACAGCCCTTCCTGTACTGTGTTGATTACTGAGGAACTGGAGCATCTGGCGTATAAGGAGAGGCGGAGAGAGCTGGGATTGGTCAGCATTGAGAAGTCTCAGAAAGATCTCATACATGTGTATAAATGTCCCATTGGAGAAGTAAATAAGACAGAGCCAGGCTCTTCTCATCGGTGCTCAGTGACAGGACAAGAGGCAGTGAGCACAAACTGAAATACAGGAAATTCTGTCCTAGCATAAGAAAACACTTTTCTAATATGGGTGAACATTAGAACAGGCTGCCCAGAGATTTGGATCCTCCATCCTTACCGATAGTCAAAACTTGACTGGACACAGTGCTGAGCAATGTGCAGTATCTGTCACTGCTCTGAGTGTGGAGCTGGGCTAGAAGTTCTCCAGAGGTGCCTCTAGCCCCAGCCATCTTGTGATCCTGTGTGCAATTCTGCATTTGAGGTATGAGATAGAGAAGGGAAGCTTATCTCAGCTGTAAGCCAAACTGACATTTCAACTCTTTTTTTTTTTTTTTGCAGGATGGGCTTAAACATTCATTTTATGAACACCCAGTAAATTTGTGAAAAAAACAACAAAAAATCCCTCAAATCGGCTGAATTAAGTTATTTCCCACAAAGCAGGTTAAAAGGAAGCATGGAGATCTTGCAAGGTCTTTCAGAATTTCAGAAGCATCCTTTTAAGTTAAAATTATATTGATCATTGATTTTTAACAGAAAATTACTATTTAACTCTATTAGGCAATTAAAAGACAAGTTTATTTCCCAGGCCATAATGTGCTGGACAGAATAATGTTCTGCATGTCCTCCTAACTGCAAGCATTGTTTAAGAATATTATAGTATTTTATTTCAGTGAGTACAAGAGATTAATACTCAGTATAGTGTATAATGTCTGAAGCATTTCGATCAGGAAAAAGACTAAAACTTGCATTATAGTCAGTGCATTTTCTAAGAGCTATGCAATTTTATGTCAGAAGTTTCAAGAGGATAGTAAGGAAATGGGGCATAGGAAGAGAAAAACAATGAACATTCAAGAACAGAAGGAAAGAAATATGGTGTCTGCACAGAACTACAGCAGAATGAGGCCATATGTACAATTTACGACTTAACCATTCCCCTATTTCTGGAGAGTAGTATTATGCTAATGTGAAAAAACTTTTGTGCTAGCCAATGCACTATTGTATGCCCTTACCCCATGGAGCATCAGACCGATAGTCTGTGTCATTTATGATCACTCAAGATAGCAGATAATTTTTCAAATAATAGTGTTACTAGCAACATGACAACATAATGTTCTCCTGCTACAGTACCTTTTTAAGAATGGAGGTTTTGTTACTCCTTTTAAAATTTCTGCCTGATGTACTGTATGTAAGGACTATTTTTGGTAGGAGAAAACTTAAATTGTCTGTTTAACATATAGTATTGGCTTTGTGTAAAAATAGCTATTTATAACCTCAGCTGTGTTTCTAATGGCAGAACTATGTGGAGTTGGCTGCAAATGACATTACATTTTTCATTTATCCTGGCAGTATTTAAAGGCTGCATTTAACATGAATCATCTGAATTTGTATTTGAGATATTTCATTTTCATCATAGCTTTTTACAGGAATAGATGACAATGTCACCAGTGTTAGTTGCTTCCTGGAAACAGTATTATTTAGCATTTCTGGTTTGACAGCCTTGTTTTTTATTTCAGTCAACTTACATACCACATTTAACAATTATCTCTATTACAAGTTATATTCTGATCAGGTACACATGATGAAACTGAAGAATTTCACCTGTAAAGAGACATGTTGTTATTAAACTCAAAATTTACATAGAGCAGTTGTATAGTACAGAAAAATGAATATCATCCAAAAAAGCAATTTATATTGCTTAGAAGAACCAAACAGCTGTTTAGCTAAAAGCTTGACTCAAAGCCCTCTGAAACAAATGGAAAAAATTTCATTGATTTCACTTCTTTTTGGATCATACCCAAATATGCTGGTTTTTAGCTGAGAGAGACCAAGCATTCACTAAGTTGGATATTATTTTATCAGGGAAAAGAAGATGCTCAATGGAAAAAAGGTTCTCAATATGGAGAAAAACATACTACCCAAACAAAGACATGTCACTGTGTTTCTTCTTAATCATACTTTACACTGCATGTAGCAAATAAAATAACCTAATGTAACGTCTTTATGTTGTGTTTTAAATGTCTCATAGAAAACCTCACAGAAAAAAATAATTTACCTTTGAACATTCAACAACCATGGGTTTTTACAACATTTCAGAAAATGGAAAGATGGCTGAAATAACACTATTTTATAAAAGATAAATCTCTAGATTATTTTTCATAAATTAACTCATCAGTAAAAAATATCTACTCTGTACTGGAACTGGAACTGAGCAATTTTTATTTATAAACTTAAGGAGGGAAAATAAAATAATATGTGAATTATAGTTGCAATATTAGTGTATTAACATTTTTAGCTTGTCTCTTTCACCACACACTCACCTGCACAAACACATAATTTCTCGAAGATACGAAAAAAAGCCAGATTTTCTTTTTCTTCAGAGATAGACATGTTCCAAGAAAACATACATGTGAAAAAGTTAGAATTTCTATTTGAAACCAAATAATCACTTCACTTTGATAGATTGGATCAATGGGCCAATGTTAACTTGGATAGGTTGGATTGATGGGCCAATGTTAATGGGATGAGCTTCAACAAGGCTAAGTGCTGGGTCCTGCACTTGGACCACAACAACCCAATGCAATGCTACAGGCTTGGGGAAGTGTGGCTGGAAAGCTGCCTGGTAGAAAAGGACCTGGGCGTTTTAATTGACAAGTGACTGAGTATGAGACAGCAGTGTACCCAGGTGGCCAAGAAAGCCAATGGCATGCTGGCTTGTATTAGAAATCATGTGAGCAGCAGAACTAGGGAGGTGATTGTGCCCCTGTACTCAGCACTGGTGAGGCCTCACCTTGAGTATTGTGTCCAGTCTTGGTCACCTCAATACAGGAGAGATATCAAGGTGCTGGAGTGAGTGCAGAGGAGAGCAATGAAGCTGGTGAAGGTCTCGGAGAATAAAACTTATGAAGAGCTATTGAAGGAACTGGGACTGTTTACTTTGAGGAAGAGGAGTCTAAAGGGAGACCTCATCACTTTCTATGACTATCTGAAAGGACATTGTAGAGAGGTTGGTGCTGGTCTCTTCTCACAGGTAATTAGCGATAAAACAAGAGGGAATGGATTCAAGCTGCAACAGGGTAGGTTTAGACTGAATGTTAGGGAAAAAAAATTCACAGAAAGAGTAGTCAGACACTGAAATAGGCTGCCTAGGGAGGTGGTTGAGTCACCATCCCTGGACATGTTTAAGAGTTGTTTAGATGTGGTTTTGAGGGACATGGTTTAGGAGTGAACTATGTTGGACTTGATGATCCCAGGCATCTTTTACAACCTGAATGATACTATGATACTTCACATCACTGTATCCCAGTGGTCATGGTAGTAATTTGCAGCAGTTCCTGGTTGGAATAATTCTGAGATGATTTCCAGGCATAGTCTTTTGTTTGGTAAAACATTCTGAAATATGTTTGGTTTCTCACAAAAGAATTTATTTGAAATAAATTAACATAAATGGCAATAAAGCTACCTCGCAAGTATTGTTCATTGCAACTCAAAAATTGCTTTCATCAAGAAATAACACATCATGATGCAACATTTTCAGAAAGATGTTTGTCTTGCTAGTGTATCTTAAGCAAGCTTATGTTTATCAGTATCTTTAAAGAAATACAAAAAAAATCTGTAAGCTACTGGTATAAAGCAGTTTGAAAATGTGACTGCTTGGGAAAGACACAGTAGTAACTCCTGTATTATCCATGAACTTTCACAGTGAGTGGGCTTTCTTTTCCTGAAGATGCAGAGTAGGATACTATACTCTTCTTTACTGTAAACAGACTGCAATATGTAGACAAAATGTTGCTTAAAATAGTGGTTATAATTAAGCCATTTCATCTGTGACAGAAAACAAGTCTGATAACTGTTGAAATGCATTATTAAAAGTGCCTGCAATTGAGCCACTGAATCTGTTATGGGAAACATAGCCAACAACTAATGGTAAGTGTAAAGTGGCATGTTAGGAAGTGGGCTTGTAGTACTTTAACTATTCTCTGTTATTACCCATATGCATGGTCTTCTTCTCAGCTTTATGAGTGGAACATGATAAACCATGCCACTTGTGTCTTAGGATAACAGGTGTGGACTGGGGCAAGTCCTAGACCAGTTTTAGATTATCCCCTATCGTGTTTGTATAGTGTATATTCAAGAAACATCGTAGTAACATGTTTACATGGACCACCTGGGCAATCATGGTTATAAGACATAAATTTTCTTGTGATATACTGACATGGGACACATGCACCCTTTATTCTTCAAAGCCCCTACAACCATCCTTCTACATCCTTCTATACACATGAGGTTTTTGTCATTCAGACAAAAAAAAAAAAAAAAAGCCCTCTCCACCAAAACCAGCCTTTTTGTCTTAATGGTGTTTTCAAGGGCAACAGTATCTAGATGCTTGAGATATTGAACTAGTTCTGGTGTGGTATGAGGATTTATGTGATTGTCAGTCTTACTGTCCAGTTGCAATTAAATAGATGGTATCAGACTGCAAGTAGTTCAATAACTAATTTAACTTCCAACTTTATATCTCTAATGATGCATCAATTGCATTGCATTTAACATCATGAGATGCAAAGTTTTTTCCACAGCCTTGATATGCATGCAATGTATTTAAAGATCTTTCTATTTTAATACAGATAGGCTAACGAAGCTTAGGCTCATTAACAAAAAATCAGCATTATTCACAAAATTCAGTTACAAACTTAAAATCTGTCAGTGAATGGAATGAAATGTTTTGTCTCGCTTATTAACTTGTTTTTCTAGACCATCATGGTGATCAGAGACAGAATGCTTGAGCAAACAATTACTCTTGATTTATTTGATTGGTTGAAAACATAATATTTTATTCAAAAGTGTGATGTGAATTTAAAAAGTAATATATTCCTAATGGTCTTAAACTGTTAAGCAGACCAAAAATTTTCATTATTCCGGGGTGGGGGGGGGCAGAACCTCATCAAATTTTCTTGAAATTGCAAATTCTATCTCTTGCTGTTGAAATCCCAGTAAATTCAAATAGGAGGAAACTGAGAAACCAGTCAGAGGTATCATAAATCTTAGTATAGGGACATTTATTTTTTTTTTTTTTTGAAACTGTAGACCTCTTCAAAATGCAAGAGCTTATTCCATCAGCTTCTCAGTACATTGAGATGTTAGCTGAAGGCAAACCCCTATACCCTTATAATAAAGGTAGAATTTGTCCTTAAATGCTTATATAAAGTACTTAATGAAGATAGGAAAGTGATCCAAATGATGATGCAAAAATGCACTGTAAATAGAGTGAATAGACGTCTTTCCTTTTAAACAAAGCCCATGCAATAAGATGCTTCTTATTTCTTCCTCAATTGGAATGTACCACAAGCTTCATGAACAACACAGCAGCTTATTTTTTTCCACTTCTTTCATTTATACTCCCTCTCCTGTTATGAAGAGCACTGTGTTTAGAACACAATATACAATATTTTCTTATTTAATACATATTTTATTGGACAGATTCCTAGAAGCAGGCTGGAGAGACAATGCTGTGTTTCAAAATGCCACATATAATTTAACAAGTGGGTAGTTGTTTGGGATACTGGCAACTATCCAGTGATCATTGTGCATATTTGCATTTGGCACAGGGGCAGGAGGTAATGAACAGCAGATTTCAAGACTATGAGAATGGTTTTTAATATTTAATGGCTTGTAAATGTTCTAGAATTTATTTATTAGTAGTAAAGTGGGTTTAGCTTGGTTAGTGGGGTTCATGCATTTTTATAGTTTGTGAATCAGTAAAAACCTTTATATCGCTGTAGATAGAGGTAACTTCTTCAGAGCTGTGCATTTTTTACCCCAGAATGTTCATGTACATATGTTGATGGTCTCTTTTCTCCTTTGATTTCAAGGCAGGATTCCCAAAGCTAGAAGGAAATTCTATCCAGACAAATTGTATAGAAAGTCTTTTTGTCTCACTTGTCAGTGACCTCCCCTAAACTTGAAAAGTCCATAACAGTTTTCTAGAATTTACAAAACCTTATATATTTCTTGTGTGTCACCTTTACATATGTAAGGTCTATCTTAGACTCTGAGCTGAGATTGTTTTTCATTCAGCTTTATTTTGTTTTAAAAAGTGATTAATAGGAACTAGAGCACCTGGGTTAATGCACCTTTTTATCTTTTTACTTAGAGGAACTATCATAACAATTTGAGTTGTCGAGTCCTGGCATTCATATACTAAAATAAAGTCAGGTATGATGTGATATGAAAAACTTTCTAAAAGTAAAGTCCAACAGTTTGCTGTATAAATCACTTTCCACTTTGCCTTTCCTGTGAATTGCAACCATCCTACTTAATGTGAACAGTATTTTATATCCTAATACATAACTATATATATTTTGAATAAACACACACAAGAATCAATGTTAATTTCTTAAAAGACAAATGTATCTCTGAAATGTAGGTTTTATATCAGTGTTTTTCAGCTTCAGTAATGGTAAAACTAAAAATATTTCAAGTTCAGAAAGAGATTTATGAAAAATATAAAATCCTTTGGGTGATTTTACCTAATTAAATAATTTTAAATTATTTACAGGATGTTTGCACATGAGGACCTTTTCCATTATACCCTGCAGTTCCTGAAGTGGTTCTTGGACTGTTTATACTTTTGCCTACTGTGTAGTGAATAGATAGTAACACTAGCTGCAGAAAAATCAGCTGCTGCAGTTGTAGCTTGGAACATTGTGCATATCATTTAACCCGCTTCTGTGGCACACTCCTTTGAAAAGAACTTTGCACAGATACACTAAATACATTGCTGAAAGAATTATGATTTTTATGTGCATATATATATATTTTGTATTACGCCACTGGGGTTTTTACCTTGTTATACTGCATGTGCCAAATTATACTGCAGTAATTCCAGAGTTATACTCATGAGTTCAATAGAGGCAATCCAGATTTACAATGGGATGACAGATTGGAATCAGTGTAATGACTCCTTTGCTGAAAAGCTCTTAGTTTGAGGCAAGATTCCATAGTAACTTCTATTTAGATGGAAACGGAGAAAATATGATAAACACTACCTTTATGTCCTCTGGTATATGGACCAACTATACAATAGTTTCCTCCAGAAAATTCTTTCTTATAAATAAAATTATTGAGCAACATTAATTCCCTCTGTTATTTTCTATTATTTGCATGAATTATGTCTCAGTGATAGAAAGGAGGGTTACAATTTATTTATCTAATTGTGTCTTATAGCCCTAAGCACAAAAAAATACAAGGTTTCTGGTAGGGGATGGGTTTTGGTAGCCTTCCCTCTATAAGTAGCATTGTGTATAAACACAATATAAACACAACGGAACTATTCCTTCTTCATGAACTCGAAAGACATTTCAAGAAATTAAAACCATGGGTACTTATGTCTGGAACAAGTAATTAATTACAAATTCATATTGATTTGTGCAACTTAATATTCATGGAAACTCTTTTAATGTTTTCTGTTAGTAAATTAAGACTGCTATTGATCTTACCAAAAGGCAACATGAACACAATTAAATTTAATAGCTCTGTTCTGAGATGAAAATAAAGATATATTAGCTGGATATGCGTTCATGCCAAACCAGATTTTGTGATAATAGCAGCATAAATAATATATAAGATTTACAGAGATGTACATCTTAAAAATCTAGTTCTTTTGGCACAGCAAGTGCTGTTGAAATTAAAGAAAACATTTTTAACAATGAAAAGAAAAATTGTGTCATCTGCATGAATTCCCAGCATGTATTAATAAGCTAGTATCATCTCTGCCTTGAGTTAATGGAGAATTGTAGCAAATACATTTTTGTTACTGACGAAAAGTGGAAGATTTATCTCACTGCCTTGAACACTTATACTTCCTTATATTGTTCATTTATTCTTCTTAATGGGGATTTAGACAATATCTTTTACCAAACCATTGGCTCAAGTCTAAGCAAACTCATTCTATTTGTCATGCTCCAAACCAAAGCAGTCCAGTAATGATAACAATGCATAAGGAGATGTTGCTATATAACTTTTATATGCAAATGAGAGACTGCACTGTATGAGCAATCCAAATAGCAAAACAACAAGTTATGGTTATGGACCTCTGAAGACACTTCCCAGAATGTGAATCATATCTGTGAACAGGCACACAAAACAGCATCTGCAAGAAATAAGTTTCTTACACTTAAAACCTGACATGTACGAGGAAACAAATCTGTTTTTGTGCTGTACAGTATCTCAGAAAGATATGATAAAGCTCAGTCACACAAACCCACTGTTTACCTGAAAGTGTACAAATGAGATGCTTATGCTCATCTAAATTGGTGCATTTATTCTATCAAGATGACAGCATTAAGTATGACTGTTAAAGATCAGGCTGATTCAGAGAGAATCTGCTAACAGAAAAACTTCACCCTGAAAAACACATAGGCACATGCATACTACTTTACAAATGGCAATAAGGGAAGGAAGAGAGTTTTACACCTCACTGCGACGAGTAGAGATACTTAGATAGTTAGTATGTGATGACACAAAGAGACATTTGAGCTGTATAAGTAAAGATGAATGACTGGAAGACATCCTGGACATAAATGTTTGTTAAACTAAACCTGGGGTAGAAGATTAAAATCTTCCCAGGCAGATTCAAAGGCAAGATGGGAGATTTCTAGCTCTTCAAAACAGTATACAATCTGAGGTGTAGTGTATGGAGAAAGAGAGGGCAGGACCCCAAACAGGCATGATTACAAAAGTTTCTTGGAAAATTAATCAGAATGTTCTAATTTTAAGATTGAAAAAGAGTTCCACAATGATTAGCAATGTTACTGTAAGAGGAAGATACTATATACCTCCACCTCCTGTTTCACTTATGCACTCATATGCTACAGAAACAAAGTATTTTTTGTGAACAGATTAAGCACCCATTTTATGTTTCTTTAGCAGTGTCACAGTTTTAGCTCTGTTGTTGGTTTTGAATATTGTGAATAAATGCTTTCCCTCCTAATTTCATCTAAACCTAACATGAGTCATTCTTCACCAGAAGAGTACTTTGCCAAATAGACTCCTCAGAGAGGTTGTGGAGTCTCCTTCTCTGGATACTTTCAAGATCTGTCTGAATGAATTTCTGTGTGATCTGCTCTATTTTTGTCCTGCTCTGTCAGGGTGATTGGACTTGACATTCTTCGGAGGTCCCTTCCAACCCCTGTGTTTCTGTGAAGTGTCCTTCTACCCCAGCACAGTCTACAAAATAACAAGAAACTATAGAGAAAGGGTAAGTAATCGTCAAGCTAGTCACTGAAAGTAATCTTCTGCTTACAGCATGGTCAACACTGAATTCAAGTCAGTTGCTTAGATCTTTCCCAAGTCAGGTCAGGAAAGTCTCCAAGGATGGTTTCCGAAGCACCTCTGGACAACTTGTCCCAATGGTTAATTGAAATGCAATGCAGCAGAAGTAAAAAATCTGTTATTCTACTTAAACCACATGGCAGTTAGTATAATTTTAAGGATGAACATGATGTTCCAAATGGTATGTAATTCCCTGTGCATTACTTCCTAAGATTTCTACACTGTGTTAATAACTCACAGTACTGGCTCAGAGAATTCTCAGAATTCCTATTCTGTTCTCAGAGAGGAAAAGCAGATGAGAAAAAGTCAAAAATACAGATAATTTTAAAGACTTGTAGAAACTATTGTTTAATAGATCAGAAATGGATGTTGTTGAATGCAAGATTTGCTGTAATAAATTATTCTTTTTACATCTGGAAGGAAATAACATTCTACAAACGAAAAATATTCTCAGTTACTCATGTAGAATAACATATACAGAATGGACAGATTTTTAAAGAGCAGTTTGTCTTTAGGTATTAGCACTTCTCAGAGAACTTTAGCACTATTTTAAAAGTTACATGTTTAATTTTTATATTTTCATGATCTGTAAACATCTGTGAAATAACAGTATCTGTAAGGTAAATATGCTCTTTGCCCTTTCCTGTTATACCACAATAGTATGCCAGCTGTAACTAATAAACTTACTATCTGTAAGAAAAATTCTGCCACAATTCAGTTATATCAAATATGACGTATTTCTTTGACGACACATGCATTCAGTTGTTTGTTGGGTTTTTTTGTTTGTTTGTTTTGTTTTGTTTTGTTGGGGGGTTTTTATCAATGATATAGGGTATTACTTAATATCTGTATATCTTGTTTAAATATGTTTCTTTGTCTTCATTTGTTCTGAATTTCTACTTACTCCATTTATCATGAACTTAGGTAGCTCAGACTAGTTGGAGTGCATGTAGCTCCTTTCCCTAGAATATAAACTCAAAATAAAATAAGTTTCAACTGATGAGGAGTTATTTACAATTCTTCCATCCTTTCTTTTTTTTTCTTAAGAAAATATAAAAAGATTTAATTCAGAAAAGAAAAACAAAATAAGCAAGAATTTCTTCCTGAAGTTGACATTTCTGTATCTTCTAATGGAATATCTTTGCTATATTCAGAACTGAGTAACTTTTTTTCCAGTAACTGTCTCTAAGCCTTGATATATCCTGCTGGTGGAAAGGTATAAGGTAATTTTGACAGACAAAGCATTCAGTCATTGAAGCAGCAGCTGATACACATGAAGCAATACAGCATTTTTATACTGCAGAAATGGTTAAGATAGCCAAAAGACAGCAACATTTGCATTGTATTCATACCAAGATATTTTCATATTGCAAGCAATAAAATAAAATACATAAATCTATTTACTCTCAAGAATATGTGTGATCTTGAATTTAGTTACTTCATTTGGTGACAACTATACAAGTTAAAGCATGATACTACTAATCATGGCAAGGCTAACATTAAGCTTGCATTTAACTGCTACAGACTGCTATAGCACCAAAAACTTCATGAGAAGCAGCATCAAACTGAGAAAGTGACCTACATTCATGCACAATTTCGGTGATCATTCATCTGAGAATGCTTTGCTGATGTACATTTCAGATAGTCTTAAGTAAACTAATGCTTAAGAGCTGAAGAACATACAAGGTCTCTTCTAGAAATGATCTTGTGATCAAATGGCATGTTTGATCATATCTCAGTGAAGAAGCTAAATAAATCTTTAAAAGTTGTCATTTTGAAAGGATCAGATAGTCATCTGTTTGCAGATAATATCTCTATCCAGCCAGACGATCTACAACTAAACTATAGGAGGAAGGAAAGGATAAGACTAGATACTAAAAAGTTTTCATGAAAAAAAAAGAAATTATTGTAGAAAATAAAATTTTGTAACAATTGCTTTTAAATGTCCATGCCAAAGAGTGATAAGGCATAAGTAGTCCGTGGCCAGTCTTTTTCAAATAAAACTTATATCTCCAATAGCATTGGGAATATTGGACACTTTTTAAGGTCTCTGATGAGGAAGATGCTGTCCATGTTTATACATCCATAGCATGCAAAAGTACTCATAAATCACATTCAAAATACCAGTAGTACAACTCGTGAGGACATCTTTCCATGGGTTGATCAGAGCGGTTGTGACGATTATAGTCCAGAGACCTGAAACTGTCATAATATATAACAGATAAGTCTTTTTTTTTTAATCAAGGATAGAACAGCCTTGCTGCATAGCTGGATTGGATACATCCAAATGATTTAATCTTTAGATCAGCCTGAAAGTTTTGTCTCTTTAGTAGGGAAGGAAAATTTTATCTGAGGGCTCAATTGTGGGAAGAACGTATTATCTTCCCCAAGCTTTGTCGCACTGAAAAATTAGCTACACTTTCAGGATACCATGGAAGAAGTCTGAGCTAAGAAGGACTAGAATCTGACAGTTTCCTCAGGAAACAACCACTAGGGCTACAAAAGCTCACGAAGCACTTGAAACAGATATACCTGGTGGTTAATATTAATGAAAATTGTCCTTGAAGCCCATAGCTATATTATATATACATATATTGGGAGAAGGAGAATGTCTATAACACTCATGGAGCAGAACTCTTCCTCGGATATTTTACTGTATCAACCATGAATGTAATAGAAGAGCTGAAAAGTGTTACTTCTCTGTTCTCAGAGAAGCTGCTCTGAAACAAGGTTAAATTACAGAAACCATCAAATCACTGCAGCTAAATGAAATTAGACAACACGTCTTGTTTCGGTATCACTTAAACCCCAGGAATATTTAATACAATTTATATTCATGATGCCTATATATTTTCAAATGTCTAAAGTCTAGGGATCTCAGTGTGAAGCACTTCTACATAGAAGTAAATTGACTTCAAGGGGAGATATAGAAGGTGAAATATTTTTAAAGAATAATTGGTATGCATATCATATTTGCATTTCCTAATAACCTTCACTTGCACAAACAGAAAACTGTCTTCGAAAGGGTGAAGGGCTCGGTTCCATTTGCCTGTTTATAAAATTCAATTTAACCAAAAACCTGCAAGAGAGCAGAAGCTGAAACAAAGTCTATTGCTGATTGGCTTAATGTGCAGAACCTGAAATTGATGTTGACATTTTTCCAGCCTGGAGCAGTCACCACACAACATCTCTTAATTGGCTACCCAAGCTTCTCTCTTTCTCTCACACAGCGGTAAACTCATGCTTGCAGCTGCAGGACTCTCCTATTGTAAATAGTTACATGGACAAACCAATTGAGCAAACAAAAGACTCCCCATCCTGGATAATCCATTTAGTCTTAAAAGATAACTGTGAGCTTCACAAAAATTCTTGGTAGCCTTCTCCATTGTGTGAGAGCATGAAGTATGACATTATTAGCTTAATGTGTCAGCTTAGAAAATGTATAAGGCATTATGGTACAGTCACAGCATTATCTACTAAATTGAGCCAGGTTTATTAACAGTGACAACCATAACAACAATAAAAGGCATGCAAAACCAAATTCAGTTATCAGAACCTTATGGGACATTTGCAATCATACTAAATTATCTTTTTTTTTTTTTTTCTAAAAGGTTTACATTTAGAATTTTCCATTAAAAAGACCTGGTGCTTTTGTTGTTTTCACTTAGTCTCTCTGTTAGAACTCGCAGAAGTTCAGTAAAACACTGGTTTTTACATAGGGTGCCTTTGTCTCATGACAGTCTCTACAGTCAGTCAGATAACATCAGGAACTGCATTAGAAATTTTGTTACAAGATTTTTTTTTCTTAAATCTTCCAAATAAATTCCTACTGTTTGCAAATTCAAACAAAAATCACAGTCCTTTGCTGTAGAGACTGTCGATATGGATGCAAAAAAATGTCCCATAGGGAATGTATTAAAATGATTAAGCTTGGGAACTGTCCCTAGGAAGAAATTCAGCTTCAGAATTTTTCCTTTCTTGTCAATATAGATCTGTTCTTCCTCTCTGATAACAGCTAGGAGAAAAAAAAACCCAACCAAAAAAAAAAGCCCATTAGCTCCTTCTAATAAAAGGCTTCTTTTCTGAAAAATGGAACTCTAAATAACTTTGTGAGAGTTGCACTAGTAGAAGTACACAGATTCTTGGCTGAATGAATATTCATGTGAAGGTCCAGTTATATCATCTGGAGAAATATTTCAGCCTAAAGTGTATTTTTTTTTCCAGAAGCACATGGATTGTTTGTTGAAAATTATTACTTAAAAGATGTTAATTTGTGAAAGTGATTAATCACTTTCAGAAAGTTACACCAAACAGTGGGATCCAAAGAATTCTAAGTTGTCATGGTAATACTTTTGTTACAAAACATTTGAATTTTACCATTTTTAAATGAACTTACTTAATAAATTAAGGAACTAACTTACTGCACTAAGACTATAAGAGGCATATTAGTTTTTCTTTGTTTATTCCTGTCTGTATCTTTTCTTGGCAGCACTTTCTGTTCAGAGCTATTCAGAAATTTACCGTGCTTTGTAACCTCATAGAATTAGGATTTGGGGGTTTTCAGCAGATCTGCTTTGCTATTCAGATATCACAAAACTTATGCAAGGAGCAGAAGAGACAATCTACACTTTTTATTAAAACAATCAGCAGTGTACAATTCAATATAGAATATCAGTAGCTTAAGGTTTAGTTACACGATAGAGCCATAAACAGAGCTTCCACCTGTAGTCATATATAAGCTGCTTTTTACTGTGTTTACCAATAACCTTATTAACAATCTGAAAGAAAAGAGGAACACTGGGGGAACGTGTAAAGTTTGCTGTTATTGCTGGAGCGTTAACTAAAAGTAGAAGGTTATTTCTTTTGGCTAAGACACATTCATGTGTGTGTTTCAATACAGTTAAGACTTTTCTTTACATACATCTGGGAACTAAAAATACAGGTCTCAACTGTATAAAGTGGAACTGCATTTCATGTATCAACAGGAAAGACATGGTGATTTTGACAAGTGAGATAAGAAGGATGGGACCATAATAAAACAACATAATTTAGTCTCTAGTTAGTTTTTGAAATTGCTAAAATGCATGTGCCTTTAGCAAGGTGATGCAGGCCACTGAGCTAGAGAAGGCATTTAAAGAATTTGTGTAGAAAGCTTCGCTGTATGTGTAAACAATTCTCTATTTACTAAACCTAGAGCCAGACACTGAAATAGAAAATTTCCATTAGGAAATTATAGGATTCCTGGAAAAGTGTGGTGCAGTAATAAACCATTTTAACTGTCTTCAGTATCTCATACATCTTTATTGGGATGCAAACTCTTAATCGAGATAGGGTACATTTTTTAAAATGTGATTTTGAATCACCAGATTTCATGAGCTTGAAACGGTAATCACTTGGTAAGAGATTGCTAATAAACAACAGCTCATGATAAAATAAAATATTATTCACCCATATTTTTTAAATTAATAATCCATGAAAGAAAGCTATGAAGCTAGTGATACAAAATATGTTGTTTAACTAGTAAAGCAAAATTCAAGATAAACATTCCATAGTACAGTGTTTATTTCTTCATTATAGCTATTTGGATTGTTCATGCACCCTTGTTCTTTCTTTGACAACTCAACTACTTCTGCAGTCTCCCAGGAAAATCTTGGAAAGGTATCATCCTACAAGCATGACTGAAAGGAAGCCCCCAGTGTTTTTAATCCTTTTGACATCTGTGACACCTGTTTCATTTTCTTTCATTAAGTAAGCTGTGAAAAACCATTGACCTAAATGTGAGCTATATACACTTGTCTTGGATCATGTTAACAAAACAGAGTTCAGCAACTGTCAAGAAATTTTTCTGTTCTTACTACAAAGTTCAGCTAAAGCACTTCATCTAAACCATATACAGATATACACAAAATCATTATATTTTCATACATATGGGGAGAAAACCAACAACCTGACAACAAGTATTATGTTTTCTATTGACTTAGCCCAGAATTTTTGCCCAAGCCACTGTCTCACAACTAGTCTGGAGGAGAAATAAAATTAAAATGTACACAAATTGTTTTAATTCCTATAGCCTGGAGCACAACTTTTGCATTCTTAGATGCAAAGATTTATTTCTGAGTAATTAAAATCACTTCTGATTTCCTATATTAGCATCCATCGATGATGTAATGTAGTTTGTGGGTTTTTTGTAAAAATCACTGTCACCAGTTATAGGTGATGTGGGAGGGGTCATAAATAATCCTTCAAATGTCAGAAGTGGAACAGGAAGGAGATAAGATGTTTAAAGGCAGTTGGTGGGGAGGAACAATCATTAGTGAAGATTTCATTCTGGAAGATTGCATATAATAATGTCAGGTGGGAATGACTACTATATGAATTTTTTGAAGCAAATGCAGTTAGAATGGGATGCTGTTCTTAAAACAGCAACCTTTTTAAAAAATGAAAAGTTCAACACACCTAATGGTTTATTCCTCCTTCACGTTAAGGTTTAAGCCATAGGTCTATCATTTATGTAGTTCAGCAGAATGCTGCGAAGCAGAGCTCATCAGAGACATTCAAAGATCTTAACATTTTATTGCATTATATTCACAACTTCAAAACCAGTCCAACTCTTCTCAAGCCACAAGGTGTCTAGGATAAATTTTCTTGAGAATATTTGAGATATCAAAATCCACAAATCTCTTGCATTCTCTTGAAAATAATTCCAATAGTGAAACCAAATAATCCTTGCATATACTGTTTATTACGAGTAGTCTGTCCTAATTTAAATATCCAAGGTATTTTAGAATACACATTCCTTAGTAGGCTTCTCATAGCCCAAATTCAAAACCAAAAACTGATCAGCTATTTATGTTCACAAATACCCCTCTGCTGAGTATATCATGGTGGGGACAATGTCATGATTATTCTGATAAATCTGTATTAAAAACATCTCTGTGTACTGAAACTTATAATTGCAAACACCGGAGAAAATAAAATAGTCTTTGAATACTACATATCAAGTGGATTTTATTGTGATATTTCATGGTGAGGTAGCATAATAAGACTATAAATGTTTCATTATCACAGAAGAACTCTCAGACATGCTGTCAGAAGCAGCACCTTTTCTAAAGTACAAATGAATTTTTTTTTTTTAAAAGCATTAGCATTGTTTAGCTCAGTCTGATGCACTAACAGCAAAATATTTCTTCTTGATGATTTTTTATTGTCATAATAACAAAACCCAATAATAATAACAACTAAAGCTTCTGCAGAGTAAAATAACATTCAGTGAGCTCTTATCTTACACTTTAAAACTTTGCATTCACCAGTGCAATTGAGAAATCTATGAATATTTTGATGAGTTTGATGTGAAGAAGAAGAGCTCAAAGGCTGAGATTCAATTCTACTACAATATCAGTTTCTCAAGACAAGCCATACAAATCTGATGAGTTTACAAATTTGTCCTGGAAATATTGTAAGCGAAATAGTTCTTGTGACACATGTAGTATTTTCAACCTTTTCATACACTCAGGAAATCATCTCTGTTTTTTCTATGGTATCTTTCATCAAAAACCTCTGTACTTTTAAAATATACTATCCTAACCTGAATTTTACAAAATATGTCTCTAACTTTAAACATAATTGAAAGTTCCTTTTAATTCAAATTTATTTGGAAATTGTTCTTGAAAGTAGACTCACAGAGGAAATAACAGTTAAGAGATGTCAACACAGCACATCAAATTCACAGTATTCTATATGGACTCTGCTTCTGTAATGTTTGAGTTTTTTTCAAGAATATGGGGTTTATGGTAAACTTTGTTGCGAATGTATAATTCCTGACTTTGTTATTTAAGGCTACGGTAGACAAAAATTTTAATATTTAATTGACTATAGATTGCCAGTTCACTTAGGAAAGTGTCAGAACATGTAGCAAATTGCATGACCTACATGAAATTCATTTGCATTACATGGCACAATAATTTGCCTGTGTCAGTTTACTGACTGGCACTTCTTTATGAAAATGACAAGTTTGCAGCTGTATCTTCATATAAAAGCAAGAAACCATTTTCTCATTTTTATAGTTGTAAAAGATATTCTGAACAAATATGAATCAAGAATAAATAGAGAATGATGTCTGCCAGTTTTAACCTGAGGCACTAAAACCTAGCTATTAAAACGTTATCTCCTCCCATACCTCAGAAATTCTTTGATATGCAATATTAACCTAACTTAGCTCCTGTAGATTTAAATGTAACTGTTTTAAATCTCAAATTCTCCTTGTACAAGCTAATACTTTGTTCCTGTACGAGCCTCTATTCCTTTTAGCTAAGGGTGAGGCATTATGAAAATGCTGGGCTTGGTTGACCAACTGGATAGTGCCAGAAAAGGTCCTTGATGCTCATCTTTTTATGCACTGAAGCCATTCAAAGACATAAGGCATCAAATGATAATATTATAAAGTAAAGTCACTAGTTTCTTGAATGTTTGGTGCCCTAATCCACTTCAGAATCAAACCACTGCCAGTGCCAACAGGTGGAAATGTGTAAGAAAGATCATTCAGAAATGCAGAGAAGAGCCAGAGGGATTGAATCATTCGGCAGATGTCAGATCAGCGCAGCTCTTTCACAAATCACAATAGGCTGAAAAGTCCTAGTTGGAAAATCATCTCCCCTCCAGTGTTAATAAAAAAAGGGCAGGCTGAATCAGATCTCAGGTGATCTCAACCAACTCCAAACGAGCCTGTCTCTTACCTTACAGAGCAAGAATACCGTATGCTGTTCCTAGATTCAGTTATTAAGTTTGGGTGGAAGGAATTGAGACTTGTCCTCCACTTACGACTTTCAAATTGTTTTACTACCTGTGTTCTGTTTTCCTCCATTATTTGTCTAGACCACAGAAATTAGGGTTACTCTGAGATAAATTCACTATTAAAGTATTTATCCATGTCTTTACCAGAGAGAAAACTGGGGAATATCTAGTGCTTCTTCAGAATGGTCATGAATCCAGAAAATATCACACTCACTATAGTGCTATAATTCCTTTATTTAACAAACTGTATAATCAAAATGAAGGGCTTCAAGGTCAAGAATTAATTTTTGCATCTTGTTCAGAAATTAAACAGGAATTGCAAAAGAGATACTATGGTGTATGTAACAAACATGCATTTTACAATATTATGCTCACTCTTAATTCATACTTATAAAGATGCTGAACAAAATAGGAAGAAGTGAAAATTATCTTTAAATAGTAGTGTCTAACATTTAGCACAGACAGCTTGCAGCTTCTAAAATCATATCATATCATATCACATAAAACCAAATAGATTATTTATCTGATTAGAAAATTAATTATAGCACAATGTTTTTATGGATATGAAATATAGCAGTGGTACCATAGTGCATAAGACAATCTTAAGACTCTATCTTATACACAGGCATATTTTCATCACAGAGGTTTTATGCCTGTGGAGATAAGCGCATTGACAACTGTATTCTCCTCTGAAAACTTTGAAATTGTCACCAACAGGCAAGTTTAATGGCCCTGGGATAGTACCATCATCAGCCCAAATAAGAAAAAGTAACAGATAAAGGCAAAATAACACATCCTTTGCACGTTGAAAAGTAACAGCTGTATATGTGTACTCCATTTATTTGTTGGAAGACACTTCTTTTAAGCTATGCTGCTAGGAGAGAATTGTGCTTCCAGTCTGAGATTGTTACTGTAACATTGCAATGCTTCCATTGAGGCTTGCAGTAAATTCTCCTGGAAGTGCTCAGTAAAAGACTGATTTTTTCTCTATACACTGAATTCTCTCAGAGTTTCAATCAAACCCAGATCCAGGTTCAATTCAAATATCATCCACCTACATCCATATACTCATCTATGCAATTTCAGCATACTCTCGTGTTTATTTTATTTAAAGTTATTCAGCGTTCTTTAGTAAAGTTTCTTAGCTTTAGTTTCTGTATGTACAATCTCAAGAACTTTTAATAGGTTAACTCTCAGGGAGGCACATACCAATCATACAGCGAAATTGCATGCTTCCATGTTTTATTACCATCTGAATTAACCTTTACATTCTATTGTATTCTGAAACAATAAAAGGTTGTTCATGTACCTACAGGATTCATACACCAATGACTACCAAACAAATATTTCAGATGAAGTTGAAAAGTATGTCTTTTTTTTTATGGTTAGGAAGAAGAGGAAGAATGTGGAACATTTTTTATTGTATGACTCCAAAATATCAGCAGAGAGTCAGGAGCTCAGAGAACCTTTCCTCAAGCCACAAATCAAAGATAGTGTTTTGTTGCATGTGAACTGTCCCTATGTGCCTCTGTTTCCTTCTCACAGTGCAAGCAACATCATAAACTACAAGATGTTTTTTTTTTTCTAATGTAACACATTACTAGAGCCAGTGAACAAAAAAATCACGAACTAGACAGTCTGCAGTGGACTTCGCTTGTTCTCAGATTCTTCAATTTCTTCCAATTACTGAACAATCACTTATAAAATTTTTATTATTTGTGGGGTTTTTTTGTTTGTTTTTAAAACATATGTTAACACAAATTCTTAAGTAGAGTAAGTTTTAAATGTCTATGTAATTTCCTGGTTGCATCCTCTCATAGTGCAAAGATCAAACTGCTGTGACAAAAATCACAGATTTGCTCTACCTCTCCTCCACATCACCATCATACCACCAAATAACTGCAAATACAATAGTCAATATATTTAATCTAGGAATAAATGAAAATCCTGCAACTTTCAAGGTCTGGATTTTCTGTGTAGAAACATAGAAACATTATGCAGTGGCAACAGCAAGATTTCTAGTAGAGATTCAGGAAAAAATATTCAATATTTTCCTTTCTTTTGGGATGCCTTGTAAGAAATAAAGATAACATATTTTTCTTTTGTGTGGGCTTGTTGCTACTTTCAGAGCAAAAGAAATAAAAACTAAATCCATGATAGTCATACAGTTCATGTAAGAGTAAGGAGGTAATCAAAGCTAATGGACCAACCCACCAACTCAAAACAAGATACCTGTATTTGTGATTTTATCACAATAACCTTAAATAATTTGACTTCTGTATTCTCATTTTGCATGAGAAACAGGCATATTAATTCTAATTTTACAGGATCATTATGCTTTCATACTGACGGTAAAGACCTAAACATTAATTAGTTAAGTGTAGCCCTCACATCAGTAGTATGCAGCCTCACGGTGATCCGGTCCTGTACAGGGTACATCACACCTTAGCTCGGAGCAGTACCAGTAGTACAAAACAGTGTGAAACTGTACCACCCATTCTGTGCAGGTTTTTTTTTGATACATGTTCTGCATAGGCATAAATGTAACCAGAGCACAGTACCAAAATGTGTCTGCTGGTGGAAATGAATGTATATGTTATTACTAAAGCATGTTACCACTTACACAGATGCACAACACCAGTAAATGCACAATGTTTGGATGAGAAAGTGAAAAAATACCCTAACTTGAAACTGCCATTAATATTCATAACAGACTATAACAATGCGTAAAACTAAACTTTAATCACCACTACACACCTTTTTACTGCTAAATGACCCTGCATGGAAAAAGCAAACCATCCCTGAATTGAAAATAAAAGTTCCTTTTATTTTATTCATTTTCAGACCCACTAATGATCACTAAATCTTAGGTAAATAATGGTGTGAACCAATTTAAGTGCTAATTAGACATCAGTAAAGGAAAACTTCCTGACAACTTGCAATAGTGATGTCTAATCGGTGTTCATTTGTGATCAAATTCTACCCTGACATTCTAGTATTGTCACTGCACTGAAAAATTACAAAAATCTCCTGTGCAACATTAAAACATCATTTACATTTTGAGGGCTTTGTGCTAGGTCAAGCAAAGGAAAAAAAAAAAAAAAAGAAAGAAAATATCAGAAAACCTGAGAAGGCATAAGAGGAAATTAGGAACTAGGATGTGTCCCTGTAGATTTGACAGCTGTGCTATGAAAATCATTTAACTGAAAAGTAGATTTTTTTTATCTGCGTAATGTCACCCTGAATTGTGGATGTCAGATTTTCAAAAATGATTAACCACAATAATATGTTTTGTTGAAATTTATCAGTTTGACAAAACCTCTGAGCAATTTCTACTGACACAGCATGCATCAAATGAATACCTGTGATATACCTACTAACTTGCACCATGAGCTCAACAGGAAGCTTGCACTCTTAAAGATGACAGAAGCAGAGCAGACACACCAAACACACATAAAGTGATTCTGTTTTAGCGCAAACTGAAGTAAATAAGATGTTCATCAAGGTTTTAATAATATGCTGGAGACCTTTGTAACTCAAAGTGGGGAAAAAAAAATCGTCAAACTAAAACATTAGAAAAATTTCTGTTAAAGGAATAAATAATGAAACATTTAAAACTTCCTATTTTTCATTCCAGATCAGAAATAGTTGTAAAAGTGTTTTGAAATATCTCCTCCAATTCTTTGTATAGAATTTTGAGTTTTCTAACTGTTCAGCAGTTTTCTAATTTACAAACCTAAATATATCTGTCTTTTACCTAAATTGACAGATTCTCCACCAGAAAGCAAAAATAGAAAGATGTCACAAAAGATACATATCTTAGTCAAAGATCAAGACTGTGCTACTGGAGAGCAAAATCTATTATGGCAGTTGGATCTCAGAAAAGAGTTTGTAGTTGTGACTGGCAGTTCTTTGAAATCATCAGCTTAATATATAGTAGTAACCCAAAAAATAACAAATCTCGGGGATTTACAGAAATGGGACTGAGAACAAAGTAAAGATTTGTGCAAAAATTTGGTTCACCAATATCTGTTCTCATTTCTGATAAGTAAAGCTCTAGTCTTCACTTCTCAAGAAAGGCCTGGTGCAACTAGAGAAGGCACAGAAAAGAACAACTAAAATGAATGAGGGGATGAAGAATTTATTTTTCAAGATGGGAGTAAAAAAGCTGTGATCTCTGTAGAAAGAGAAGGGTGACAGGGGGTATGACTGAGGCTTACAAAACCAAAAAGTCAGTGGGTAAAGTTAATGCAGGATTGATATTCATCAAATATCACGGTCCTAGAAGTAGAAGACGTGATCTGCACCTAGTAGAATATCAATCTAAACTAAATTTTTTTTTGTTAAAAAAGTCCATGTTCAATACAGTGTGTGTTAAACTTTTGAAATTTACTGTTACAGCAGATTGTGCAGGCAGGAAGAGAAGGTTCAAATTGTATGAAAATTCTGAACAGGAAATATGTAAACAGACAATAAACTGAGAATGTAGTAATGTATTGTCTATTGACAGTAAGCCCAGGGTAGCTGAAAAAAAAATATAGAAAATGTTGGTGTTCCTAAACTGGCCCTTCAAAATGACATTGTTGCAGGTAGACTATTGGCCTAAGTGGACTGCTGTTTTGACCTAGTAGGACACTACTGTTCTTATCACAAAATTTCCATCTCAGATGAAACACAGGGAAATCCTTGAACTACAGAAATGGAGGCACATGGGTTTCCAAAACCAGTTCTAGTAGCTTTAATTACATACCTTTGAAAGTTAATTTCATAGAATCATAGAATATTGTGAGTTGGAAAGATCAACAAGGATCATTAAGTCCACACAGGGCAACTTAAAAGTTAAACCATATTTCTAAGAGCATTGTCCAAACTCTTCTTGAACACTGACAAGCTTGGGACCACAACCACTTCCCTGAGGAGATCGTTCCAGTTCTTGACCACTGTCTCAGTGAAGAACTTTTTCCTAATATCCAATCTGAACCTCCCCTGACACAGATTTAAGCCATTACCTTGTGTCCTGTTACAGGACATCAGAGCAAAGAGGTCAACACTTCCCTTTCTGCTCCCTATCATGAGGAAGTTGTAGAGAGAAATGATGTCTCCTTTTCTGTAAACTGCACAAACATAAAAACCCTAGCTGGTCCTCATAAGTCACCCCTCTAGTCTATCTTTGTCACCATCCTTTGGACCCAGTCTAACATTTACAGGTCCTTATATTGTGGAGCCCAAAGCTGCAGACATTACTCGAGGTGATTCTGCACAATTGCTGAGTATAGCAGGACATCCATTTCTTTAGACCAATTAACTATATCATGCTTAATGCACCCCTGGGTATGATTGGCCATTTTGGCCACCAGGACACATTTCTGACTCATCAAACCAAGACCCTGTTCTGTAGGGTTGCTCTCCAGACTCTTGTCCTCCAGTACATTCATGATTACACCATCCTGGGTGAAGAATCTGGCATTTATCCTTGTTAAATTTCATACAGTTGGTCATTGCCTAGAGCTCCCATCTATCTAGATCCTTCTGTAAGGCCTCTATACCCTTGAGGGAATCAGTTGCTCTTCCTAATTTAGTATCATAGGCAAAACTACTTAGTGTGCTCTCAATTCCTATGTTCAGGTCACTAATAAAAACATTTAAAAGAATTGTTCCTAAAACTGAGCCTTGGGGAACACAACTAGTGACTGATCACCAACCAGATGTTACCCCATTTACTACAAGTCTGTGAATTTGACTCTTCAGACAATTGTTCATCACTACAAGTCTGTGAATTTGACTCTTCAGCCAATTGTTCATCATTGTATTGTGTATATATCTGCTGGATATTTTGTCCAGCAAGGTACTATGACAAACAGCATCAAAAGCTTTGCTAATATCCAAATAATCCCTCAATTACTGCTCTCCCTTTGTACTCTAGGTAAGTAACCCTGTAATAAAAGAATGTGAATTAGTAAGGCATGGCTTTCCCTTCACTGCACTGTCTTTCAAGTGTTTTTCAATAACTCCTAGAATAATCTTCTCTGTCATTTCACCAGGCACTGAAGTAAAACTGCTATTGTTATCAACTAAACTGTTTCAGAGCTTCACATAATAACAGGCATTCTAGTACTTATAGTGCACTTCCCAGATCCTGAAAAGATAAAAATAAAAGATATTCCCCCAACCAAAATCCTAACAGTCACTCCCTTAAAGTTACAGAAAAGAAAAATCAAACAAAAAGCAATAACATAGAACTGAACTAAGGAACCTCTTTGCAGCCCTGAGATACCTTGTGCCTGATGATTGTCTTTCGGACTTTCAAGAGGCTAGACTGTTTGAACAAGGTTATCTAACAATATTGTCCAGCTGTGATGAAGCAGAAAATTCAAAGAAAAAAAAAAAAAGTCAAATTACAAAACACAACGTTCAAACAATTTAAAGGTGAAAATGGGAAAAGATTTAGAAGGTCACCTACAGATTTTTGAGTCACCTGTGACTCAAACTTTCATAATATTCTCAACACTTTCATAATATTTCACAATACACAGGTTAGACACTATCAGACTATTATACTAAATTATACTAAATTGTCTGAACCTGTTACAAAGGTAAGTTGCCTAATCTTCATCACTGGGTGTCTTTAGCCACAAGATAGACAAATGTTTGTTGAGAATGCTTAAAGTGAAATTAATATCTTGCTTTGGGGAAGGAGGCAGAATCAAGTGACATTTTGAACTCCATTCTAGTATAATGATTGCATTGTTTTATGCTTTTCAAAAAAGTATTTGATTTTTTTTTTTTTGCTTACTGTCTGCAGACACTGTAAAAGGTAAATAAAAATAAAAGGTGGTGCTTTTGCACCTGAAGGAAAGAGAGATTTTAAGCCATTCTTTGTTGGAATTCCTGTTCTTAATGTTGTTTGTCTTACAGCTTCAGTGAGAATTGCATGTTGGTCAATACATTTTAGGAAATTGTTAATTTAAATAAATATTAAATATTAATCTAAAAAGAAACACATATACAGTCTGGAATGTAAAGAAGTTCATCAGAAGTCCTTGTTTCTGAAAGGAAATAAATTTACATTTTACTTTTTACTCAGAACAATTTAAAGAAATATTATAATGGACATAATAAAACTCAGAATCACAGAATTACTGAGGCTGGAAAAAACCCTCCAAGATCATTAAGTCCAGCCTATGACCTAACACCATGACATCAGCTAAATCATGCCACTAAGTGCAGCTTCCAATCTTTTCTTAAACACCTCCGGGGATGGTGACTCCACCACCTCCCTGGGCAGTCCATTCCAGTGTTCTATCACCCTTCCTGTGAGGAAGTGCTTCCTAATATCCAACCTAAACCTCCCCTGGAACAGCTTCAGGCCATGCTTTCTCATCCTGTCACTAGTTGCCTGGGAGAAGAGCCTGGCCCCCACCTAACTACAACTTCCTGAAGGGAGGTGAAGGGTGATGAGGTCCCCCCTGAGTCTCCTCTTTCCTTTAAGCTATTTTGAAATGAGATAAAGAGAAATGAGGATATAGAAGGAAAGACCTGAAGAAAATTTTGGAGTATTTCACATGAAAACTGATGTGGTAAGTATTCATAAGCTTTATTCTTTTGTTAGGAGAAATTCTCACTTTTAATAACTCTGGGTTTTGTTGTGGTTTTTTTTTTTTCTTTTTCATTTCTTTATCAAATTTAAGATCTGGAGATACACCTATTCAGAATAGGCTTTTTAAGATATTGGAAGTCAGATATCAAAGACAAAATGAAGTACTCTGAATGCTGTGGTGTCAGGTATGAAGATGATACTTTTTTTTATTTTCTTCCTCCTCTTTTGTGAAAACTAGTTATGTTAGTGGCAAAAGCCTACCAGCTTGGGTTCATCAGCGAAGTGACGGAGAGAATGCTTAGTTTTTATCTCTCTTTCCCAATGAAAAAATTGTGATTCCTATAGGCACATATCAGGAGATAAATGGCAGTTAAAATATATTTGTGGAGCAGGGACAGAATTAAAGGACCTAATAGTTTCCTAAACTATAAGTATGCTTTGAAAAAATATCCCAACTTATTGATAATATATGACTTCAACATACTGCCAAATCTGACTGCAGAGTTCATAAAAGGAGGTTATATATTACAAACAGACCACAGTGATATGCTGACCAACTGAAGTGTACCATGTGCATGGGGTTGATGTTTCTCCCCAAATTATAAGGCTGAAATCACAAATTTAGTTCCCTGTTTCTACCAGTTTTATCCTGCACAGGGCTTCTTCAGCCAGTTACACATAGTCAATCAAAGAAAATGCTTTTCTAGAATGACTTACAAGAAAACTTCAATTTTAGTAGTGATTTTTTCTCATAGACATTGTATTTTTCAAACCCTTAAGTCATAATGCACTAGTTGGTAAAGACAGTGCTGAAATGCTTCACACTGTGACTTGTTCCATTTACCACTAGCTTCCTTCCTGCTACCCTTAGGATATTCAAACGTTTTCTCCTTGTCTTTGTAAAGTCCTCGAGGATCATTAGAAATAAATTTGATGTCTTCACAGCTTTCATCTTCCTATTAGAATGGTTTCACTGAGACATATCAAAGTCCACCTCAGTCATAACTCTTTCACTGGCAGCACAAACTCATGATGTCTAGGCAATGTAAAAGACAAAGGGCTGATATACAGTGATAGATCCATCAGTATATTCTCCCAGCATCTCAAAATCAAAATTGTGTTTATTTAATGGGTAGAGGCAGCATAATTTTGCTGATAGTATGCTTGATCTCATATAGCACGACAACTTTTGCCATGGTCCTAGGAAACAGTAAGTGTTTTGACACAAAGCCACAAGAACAGTAGGGCTGGATGCTGCATATATCTAGGGCTTTTGAATAAGCCAGTGAAATGCTGACTTTTCAGCTGATGCATCCCTATGGCATTAGAAGTTTCTGTTTTAGAGATACTGTTTTCCAAATGAGGCTGGATAAACATTGAGACAGGTGGGGTAGAAACCTTTTGTCTTTCTGAATTTTCTAAAAAGTATCCCACACTGACTAGTTGAAAATTATTCATCTAATGTTAAGTAGACAGCTAAGCCCTTAAGAATTACCTGATCTTAGGTGTCAGAAGACAGCAGGATTACAGATGTTTGTACTACTCTGCCAGGTGGAAGACTAAGATGTGGATAATTGTTATTGCCATTTTCAATACTTTCTGTCATTAATATAAATAATACATAATATGGAAGTCTTCCCTGTCTTACAGAGAATATGTAGAAGTACCATAAATTACAGAGTAATTTTCACCTCTAGTGCACAATTTGATTTTTAGGATAATATTTTAAAAATTTTACACTACTTTTAAACCTTTATAATGTTTATATAGTTTTGTTTGTTCTGAAGAAGAAAGCAGGATAAGTAAAAGAAAAATATTAGATGGACAGAGGAGCTGGTGAGGTACTCAAAACTAAGTTGTTTTTTTTTTAAGCTGGATAAATTGAGTCAGATAGCTAATAACATATTTTCATGGTGAAAGTCTCATATAAATGGTTATTTTGAGGCAGACATGTTTTGTGAGGGGGGTTGGGACTATTTTGTAAAAATGTGAGGGACATACATATTTATGGGCACAATAAGAAAGTAGTTCTAGCCACTAAAATAATTTCAAGTAAAGAAAGGATAAACAAAAGGATCTGGTTTGTGTTTCATTTTTTGGTTGTTTGATTTTTTTTTTTTCCTGATCTATAATGTTTTTCATGCCTAAAATAACCAATAATGTGACTTCTTACATCCTACTTGGTTTGCTGATATGTCATAATAATGCAGGCCTCACTTTTAGCACTCAACAGCCTGGTAATAAAATGCTGAACAAAGAACAAAATACAAGGAATGTAAAATTTAGGTATCAAATGCTTGCCACATATAGGGACTAGTATATCTTATTCCAGCTAGACTTTCACTGTAAGTTCAGTAAAACATGAGTGGCAAGAGTTTGAAATGTTTTATCAAGTATGCACTTCCTAGAATTGGATCAATACTTCAAGGTAGGCTGAAATTGGATGAAAATTTCTTTATAAACAGGAAGGGACTTTTGCTTTAAAGAACCAATGACAGGACTGGAGAAGCCCAGACTGTGCCTCAGAACTGGGAAACTATCCAGTGCTCTTTTTGCAGACAGTATGTGTTCAGCACCTGGAAAGAGAGACAAGGAACTAAGAGCAAATGAGTGAAATATTGTGTGTACTTCTTCTCATATGACTTTCTGAATGACTAAATGTGGACCTGTGTTTTATGGAAAGATATTTCATTTTCCCAAACCACTGTTTTTTTTAATATAAGCTCTTGTATGTGTGATCACAAAAATCTATAACTCACTTGTGATGTGATATATTAAGAACATAATGAGTCTTTAGATTTGTAAAAATATACAGAAATTGCTTCACTGTTGGACCACAAGAAAAAAGCAGTGAAATATATTTTGATAATACTGATAGATTATATAACAGAAGATAAGATTACCTTCTATTCACAAGCCTTACTTTCTATTTTGGTTTTGGGTTTTTTTTAATCTCATACTGTAATAGTAGACAAAATATAAGATATTAAATAAGATATAAATTTTACCTGAAAAAACTCCAATTTATGAAAAGAAATTTCAGATTCTATTTTCTGTTGTAGATCTGTAGTCACTTATGTGCAAAGCCATTAAAATATCAAAATATTTTGATAGCTTCCTATTAGATTACATTGTAAGTGAAAGGTGAACTGTCTATTGACTTTTCTAGGCAGTAACGAGATTTAATTATGAATATTTGGAAAAGTATTAAAGTATATAAAAGTGTGGTAAAATCAATTGTTTTGATCTTTGACACTGTGTCCTTGTTTTTATGTATCAGGGCTAATATTAACTTTGGTAAACATTGTTCAATCTTCACAATGCCCACGGTAAAATGAAGATGTTTATTTGCTTTTTGATAATTGCCCAGATCATTTATTAAATGCTAAACCAAAGCAGACAATCCATAATTCATTATGTAGTCTGTTTAATAAAAAATGTACAATATTTTTCTGTACCTTTCAAAAAAAAATTTCACAGATCACTTTTGAAAAACTGGAAAAGTTGAGGTACTGTCACTCTAATATTTTTGGCTCCATGTGCTCATACTGAAAAGAAGTTTAAGATGCACTGTATTACAAGGTGGTGTCTTCTACATTAAGTTCTCTTATGAGAATGTGTAAGTCTATTAGAAAATATGAATAAGAGAAATTTTTAGTGACTTTTACTCATGTATTTTTTTCATTGTACTAAAAGATTGACCTTCTTCACAGACGGTGCTACCTTTATTACCCTGTATATTCCCTTTTATGACAAATCATTGGAGGTATTTTGTGATTTCATGTAGTTTCATGCATCAGGATTCCTGTCATAGAAAATGGCTGAGGGCTGTATATCCAGATCATGTGTTTCTCCATTTAAAAAACCTCAAGAAATTATTCATATCATAGGTGCAGTAAGAAAAAAATAATATTTTTTTTTTTTACTTGAACAGGAAATTTGCTTGCTAGGGATTGATTCTGTTAAGCTTGAGCTTTAAACAAAGTTTATTGTAGTTATATGTATAAATACTCTTTATTTTATTGAAAATTATGAATAAAAATATATATTTATAGTTATTTCCCCTTGATTTAGCCAACACTGCCTTATTCTGGTTTATGCCTCTAAATAGCTAGAAATAATATAGACATTGGTTATGGAAAAGTTAAAAAGCTTGCAGTAAAATGTCACACTTCATATCAGATGTATTACTGGTGGGCTAGTGCACGCACTTCTCTTTTCTAACATCCAGCCACTGAATGTGTAATTTATTTGCTTCACCAGATGTCTGGGTATATCCTTCTTTAGCCATCCAAGGGATCTGTTTGTTTTGTAAAGCACAACAGAAAATAAAACAAGAGTCACCATCTGGGGTCTGTAAACCAGAATAAATGTTCACTTTTCACATAGTCTCCACTGGCACCTTCTGTGGCTGTGACATCTAAGTGTTTCTCACAAGCACAGAAGCAACATTTTGAATACTTTATAGAGGGGTTGCTTTTGATTATCTGCTACTCTGAAGAGAGCTGAGGAATGAGACTTCTTTGTTCATTTCTCTTGTATGTTTATCAGCCCCTATGTCATTTAAAACTCAAATGCCTTACTGCTTGGCCATGCTGGGACTACAGTTGGTCTTACATGACATGATATTTGAAGTTTCACCATCTTTGATTTACTTCCATGTGCCACTAGTGCTTTGGCTTGATGTATCAAGAGTGATCCCCAGCTTTCTAATAATGTACCTCTGCAACAATACTTTTTAAGTGTCTGTCACCTCTCTGATCATACATCACAGTCAAAAAAATTTAGCAGTGGATGGAGAGCCTTTATTGTGAAGCATCTTTTCTTCTGGGATTTGGTTAGCTTTGAGAATGTGAAGCTGAGTAATGAGAAATTTTGCAAGGCCATTATGATTATTAGTTGTTTTGTTTTGTTTTTGTCTATGAGATGAAGAAAACTACTTACAGTGTTATGTGGAAGCACAATTCCTCAGTTCTCTTTCTTCTGTGAATCTTTGAAACAGAGCAGAAGTGAAATTAGTGTATGAGTGTATGGGCAGAATGAATAGACATGCAGGTGATCCAAGCTGTGTGGTGCTGTCAAAACACCAGAGGGACAGGATGTCATCTAGAAGGATGTCATCTAGTGGCTTTCTACAACAGAGTGACTGCATCAGTGGATAAGAGACAATTTATAGATGTGATCTATCTGGACTTGTGCAAGGCCTTTGACATGGTCCCCCGCAACATCCTACTCGGCAAGTTGGAGAGATACGGATTTGATGGGTGGACCATTCAGTGGATAAGGTATTGGCTGGGTGGCCGCATCCAGAGGGTAATGGTCAATGGCTCAAAGTCCAGATGGAGAGCAGTGACAAGTGGTGTCCCTCAGGGGTCCATAC
>JAAGNO010018659.1:0-23709 GCA_033439905.1 Ceryle rudis
AACAGCCCTAATTAGCCCCAATTAGCAGCCCACATAACCACCCAAAAAACCCCCATCCAACACCCCCACTCAACCCCAATAACAACCCCGCCCCCCCCCACACAACCCCCGGCTCCACCACTGGGTTAACCCCCAACGCAACGACCTCCAAACGACGCAGCACATCGTCACCCACTTCCAGAACAAGGTCACCCCGCCGCCCAAGGTCTGGTTCCTACCGCCCGTCTGCATGGCGCACTGCATCCGCCTGGCCCTCATCCGCTTCCACATCAAGGTGAGGAGGAGACGGGCCTCCCGCCCGGCCCGCGGCGCCCCGACCCCCTCGGGGACACCAGCGCCCCCTCCCCGCTGCTCTCTTGCGCCCCCGCCGCTCCCCTCCACCGAAGCCGCCGCTCTAAGATGGCAGCGGGGGCTGCCCTGGGCCTTGCCAATGCCCGGGCCAGCAGAGGAGGGGAGGAGCGGGGGGCACGCTGCCTCTCCCCTCAAGCGCCTCAAAATGTCGTCGAGGCCCGCGGGGGCGGCCCAAGTTTCGGCGGCCTCAATCCCCGGGGGATTTTTCTATTTATACGGCGCTGCCGGCCTCTCCGAGCAGGCCTCTGGCCTCCTCGGGGCGGCGGGGCGACCGGCAGCGTCCAAGGCCTCCCGGATTCCCTTGGCTGTGAAGCCAGGCCCAGCAGAAGAGAGGTTTTTGCCTCCATGTTCTTTCGGGGCCGCTGCTCCGTTGACTCAAAATGTCCCTTCTTGCCCAGGCCCCCCCTCCTCTGCTCGGGAGAGTGGCAGGGCTGGGACTTTGGTACCGCAGGTGAGAGCGGCTGGCTGAAAGCATCGTAATCTAATTAATTATTAAGACGAAAGAAAAAAAGAAATTAGTTTAGTTATCACGCATGGTGGATCTGCAACAAGTTCCCTGCTGAGGCGAGGTGTTTAAACTTATGCTGAAGGGGAAATCGCTTGCTCTGAAATACAGAGGGTCTAGCTTCACATATATGAAGGTGAGGGTTTTGCTTGGTATTGGCCAAATGTATTGATGAGCTTTTAATCAAGTGTAGAAATAATTCTTTCCTTACTCTGGAACTGTTTGCCGTTACAGTTTGTGCGGTCAGGACCTCCGATCTGACAGGTCTTCATTTAAACTTCTTATTTTAAGGGGGAGCCTCTGTTTTCTGGTAACATAAACAGCACTTTAAGTGGGAGCTGGGCTCCATGGTGATCTTGCCCTGACACCAAGGCCACGATTTCAGAGGTTGCAGAGTCGCATCTCTCTGTACAGCATTCGTGATTTAGGATGGTTTCTGTTAAGGCCAGCGATTGTGTATATTGAAACACAAGCTGCTAGAAAAACAAGCCTTGGGATGAAGCTGCAATTTTAAGAGTTGCTTGCTTGCTTTCCCGCTAGGGAGGGAAGAGCAGCGGGAGAGAAGTGCATGCTCGTGGGCTTTATTAGTGTAAATTACTTTTGCATGTACAAAAATACTATTTAACTTTTAGAGCTGCACTCTTGATCACTAGCAGCAGCTTAATGTTATCTGGCTTTTGTAGGGCCCTTTTGGAGAATTTGAAAAATTCTGGCTAGGTTGCCTTCCTGGAGTCGATGACTTTGGGTGAAGTTTCTCCTAGTTCCGCCAACAGGGCGAGAGTTGCTGTTGCTCCTTCTTAGAGCCCTACTCGCTCGGCCGGACCCCTCCTTGGAGGAGTACGTTCCCTTAAGCTCCCCACTCGCCAGGCTGGTGTGAAGCCACCGCAGGCAGGTGGTGGGCGTTCAGCCTGGTCTGCGGTGGAAGTCCCACTCTGCGGTGGCCCTGGCCACACTCAGCCCCGGCAGGCCAATCCCTGTCGTGGTAGGGATTGCTGAGCCAGGGCCCAGCGCAGCCGGCGTCACCACACTGGGTGAAGCGTGTGTGGAACTGGCAGCAGAGGCGAAACTCTTCTTGCGGGGTGCGTCAGGCTCTGCCGGATGTGATGTCTTGGGCTTGGTTAAAATGAAGAGGTTGTGGTGTGTCTGCTGTAGTTACGTGTTTTCCTAGTCCAGCATGAAGTGAAATTGTGTATGTGTTTTGAGGTATGAATGATGGAGGGAATATGAATGATAGCAAAAATATCCTCTCATTTGAGATTTTTTTTTAAAAATTTTATTTTATTTTCTCTACCTGGGAAATAATTTTATTCTTTAAGCAAAAAAGTTATAGCGACCATGCAGTGAAGGTATTTACCTTGATCTAGTTGTGGGTACATTATAAATCTTCTTTAATTTGTTGTTGAGACTTAGAGATCATTAGTAGAAGCAATGAATGTGGTAAAATAAGATGGGTTTTTTGTTTGTTTTATTTTTACTGTGTTAACCTGGACACTTTGATGCAATATTGAAATGCATTGTAGACAATAGGAGGCAGCTGTTTTGATATTGATAGGAGTTTGGTATTTGTAATAGTCTTGTGGCACATGGAACTGGCTGTTAGTCTTTTGAATGCATTCTGTGTCAGACCTGCATCATTTCTGTCTAAGTACCTTAGACCCGAATAAAGTTGCCACATTTGACAACAGTGTCACCTGTAGCACTTTGTTTACTTTCAAGCTTATCTTCAGCATTAGCTGCTTTACGGTTTCTCACTAATAGGCCTTGCTCTTAATCTCTGGAAACAGTTTTAGGAATGAGACGCCATGTTATACTGAGTTCCTTTTCTATCAATGAAAAAAACAAACAAAAAAAATCCCCAACCAAAATGGGGGGGGGGGGGTGTATGTGCAAAAAAACCCCAAACATCTTACCTTCTCTCCTCCCCCCTAATTTTAATAGGATTTTATAGGTGGATATTTGTCTACTTTATTTCAGCACTTGGAGTTGGCAAGTGCTCATCACCAAAACTTGTGTGAGTGTGTGTGGGAGTTTGTTGCTGTTAGGAACATCTGTATCGCTGAGCCACCACTGTGCGTGTCTGAACTGCACCGGCTCTCCGAACTGGTCAGCTCTCCTGGGGATGGCAGGGATATCAGCAGTTCTGGTTTGATGCTTCATTTGTACTGCTGTTGAGAAACTGGCTAGCTCTGGTTTTAACTGATTCATTTTCAGGTTAGGAAGTATATTTTATGCTTATCGTGGGAACATGCATAATACACATCAAAGATACTGAATAAGATACTTAAATACAAAGATACCTGAGTCACATACCTTTTCTGCCTTTTTTTCCTTTCCTTCACAATTTCTTATCTTTCTAAATCTCTTTTATTACATACATCTTTCTTTCTCTAAACCTTACTTCAGTTTTATTCATGTTCTCCCTCATGCTCACTTTTTAGTAGCCCTCCTGGTGGGCAAAGAGCAAATGCATCTTGAAGCTGTGATTTTTATTTGCATGTATGGGTGATTTTTTTAAATTTACATATGCATAAGACAGTTGCCAAATTCTAGTGTTTTCTCACTTTGTTTTGAGACGTTGCGTTTGAGAATACTGATTAACTTTAAATATGAAACCTATTATCATATTTTCAGGAAACATTTGAGTCGAGTAAAAGGCTTCTGTGCAGAAATAGGAACTGGCTATGAATTTAATCTATTTTGGTAATTAGAAAGGAGAAAAAGAGTAATGTCTTCCACACAGAACAATTATAAATCACTTGCAGATGGTTTCAGTGGGATGTAAAAATAACAGGTTCCTCCAAGTTATAGCTGGTACTTACCTTAATTGTGACGTGGTATTTCTCTGTTTTGGGGAGAGGGGAGTAATTCTTAAACTTCCATTCAAAGCAGGTTTGCTAAAAAGGAAATACTTAAGCAGTAGAGATCTTAACATCTTTATTATTTTGGTGAGACTTTGTTTTGTTCTCAGTATCTGAGTGTGCACATTTACTCAGACAGGATTCTCTTTCTGATCCAGCATCATTAATGTTTACACAAGATTTAGACTTGAAAACGATTCCAAACTTCTGGATGCGATTTCCCCCATGCTCCCCCTCCCTGGGTTGATTTTGAAGTGTGCAAGCTGTCCGGATATAGTTGCATCCTTGGACTCTCTCCTTTTGCTGTAAGGAATTTCTCTGACTCTCATCTTAAGAGTTTTATGTTGTGGGTTAACTGTATCGTGGTAAATACAGCTTTTTTTCCCTGTGACAGTTCAATTATTTGACCATGGATTCTAGTATTACCTAAACACACTGCAGCTTCCTGCTCGTAGCTTGCTGTGTCAGATAGGTCTATAAAATGGGGAGAGAGGGAGAGAACGGGAGGCTGTGGAGGTAGAGAAAATAGCTTATGGGAGATCAGAGCAGACCGCACACCAAGTTTCCTCTGTGTTATGTGCACACCCATGTCACATCTAGTGCTGCAAAAAGAGTTCTTCGTATTTTATTGGTGATCTGTGGTTGTCTTGCATACAAAGGTTTTAGATATATGTACATAATTTAAATTTATCTACCATTAAAAAAAAAATCTGAGGTATTTTCCTAATACTGGGGGAGGCGGGTGTGGTGAAGCCTAAATTGCCCTCCTTGAGTTACTAACTGTATAAATCCAATATCTAAATTTCTTCAGAGGTGTTTACAGACTTTTCCAATTCTGTGTAGAGCAGGCACAGGTGACAGTATAATTATTAGAAAAATTAATATGCTCATTTTTCTCACTAACAAAAGTAAATTTCAAAACCACTCTGATACAGCCTGTCAGGCACCTTTCTGAAGAAATAACATTTTTCTTAAGAATACAAGGTAGTAGCGTTAGGAGTAGAGAGCACTTAGTGACCTGGTTCCTGATTATAGGAGTATCTCGAGAGTAAGGTGCTGGCTGTTGCGCTGCTCAGGATTTTGCTCGAAAGCTACATGGGAAAGGCAAAATTTTACATACCTCCCTAGAAGACTGTGATTCAGGCTCAGAAAGTGTAAGACATGAGTAGAAAAGGAAGAGTCACTATGGACTAGCTGTTGAACAAAAACTTCGCAGAGAGGTAGATGACTGCAGGACCGTTGAGGCAGGCTGTGGATGTGTAGGACACTGGCTCACGTTCTGCAGGGCTTCGGCTGCAGAGGAAATAAATAGCATCACTGGCACTAATGCTGTAGTTATTCATGCGTGCTGTGGAGACTGAAGCTAAGAGTTTTGTTGTAGTCTATTTTGGGATAGCTTGCTGTCTACATTGTTGTTAACATGGAATATTTGGTGAGGGTAGGTTATACCAGCACCCAATTTCTGAGTGTTTATTAAGTAGTAGATAGTAAAAGCATTAGACATCAAAAGAACTCGGCTCATTTTATTTTTGTGTGCTTGTATGCAAACTGTAGTTATAATGGTTCCTGACGACGTGTAGAAATGCAGGACTCTGTAGGTCCTTACCTGTCACCTTGCGGATTTTTGGTTTTGATAAGAAAAGGTTGCTTTTATGTTTCCAATGTTAGGAACTGCCCCATGTCTCCCCTGCACAACACGTCTGTTGAAGTCATTTGATTGCCTAAAATACGTGCTTCGCTATGCAACGGCAGTTGAGAGGTGAAGTTTGGGCTATAAACTTGAAGCAGTTTGCACTGTTAGAGACAGCTGTGCATAAACTGATAGGCCAAAAGAGGAAAGAGAAAAAAACTGGCTTAACACAACAAGGTGGAGATTTGAAGGGGCAAGAAAGTTACTTCTGTTCATGTAGGGTTATGTTTGTTTCTTTTAAACCTGAGCTGCAGTATTTTAAGTGATCGTATGATTGCTTTTTAAGGGGGCATCTTGGCTTGCTGAACTGCTTAGTATCCACAGCCTTAAGATTTTTCCCATGAGTTAATACCAACATCAGTATAGTAATGTGTTTAGAGTATTTCTGTTAATAAACAGATCCTTTAGATGAGATCAGAAGCAGCACTTCCAGAACTTTGTATTGTGTTCTGAGTGTTCTTACATCCTGTCTATATGTGCTGTGTCATTGGATATTTGTAATTATTTTAAATATACTTCAAGTGTTTCAAATGCCCTTGCATAGCTTCAGAAAGACCCAATATATCATAATACCTGCGATAAATCAGTACTGCAATTTAACGCTGCAGCTAATTACTCTCTCTTCCACTACAGGTTGCACAGAGCATTGAGGATCATCATCAAGAAGTAATTGCTTTCTGCCGAGAAAAAGGTTTCCATGGTTTGGTTGCATATGACTCCGATTATGCATTGTGCAACATCCCTTACTATTTCAGTGCCCATGCCCTAAAACTGAGCCGTAATGGGAAAAGTCTCACAACAAGCCAATACCTAATGCATGAAGTTGCCAAGCAACTGGACCTGAATCCAAATCGCTTTCCTATTTTTGCTGCTCTTTTAGGTAAGTGAAGTAATAAAAGAACTCGGTGCTGCTGGTCAGAGTATGATTTCAGTTTGTATTACCTGTTTTAAAATCTGTATGCATAATTTGACAAGCATCTAGGGAAAGATATGCTTTTGTTCCAGACATTCCTACTATACTTGAGGTGGGCTGGATGCATTTTTATGAGGCCAGACATGGTGAATTTGTAGAGAGAAACCTGGGAGCACTGCAAATTGAGGTTGTTTAGAAACAAGAGAAGAAACTAAGAATTCTGCAAGGCAAAATTTTGTATTCTACCTAAAAATAACATCTATGTAGTGAAGGTGTTTGGATTGCAGGGATGGTTTTTTTCCTCAGAAATGAGTATTGGACAAATACGACAGCACGCCACCTCCACCGGAGATCTACTATATAAATTGAGTGAAACTCCCCATTTCTGAAAGCACAGGCAATCAGTATCTTGCCATTCCATTAGTTTTGTTTGGATAGTTTCATAGCACTCCTGCTTCTAATGCTAAATGGTGGAGTATCTTTAAGAAGCATAGGTGGGAAGGACTTCAGTTGGCATCTCTGCTTAAACAGGACAATTTTAACACAGTGGTGGTAGACAACAGCTGTGCTTCTGGGATGGAGGAGTGAATTAAATACTAATAAGGTTGACTGCAGTGATCAAAATTATTTAGAACAGAATTCTAACTTCTTTTTGGATATATAAGCACAAGGCACTCATGTTCTTGATCTTGTCACATTGAGAAAAAAAAGGAGAAAACTAGATTTTCTTTTTATGTTCTCAGTGACTGTGTTTTTAGTATGGGTACATGATAGAAGAATAAAACTTCTCATACAAAAGCTATGAATGAGAGAGGCTATGTATTACTGCTTTAGCATACTGAAGTATTAGTAGTCTTTAAATACTGTTTCTAGTCCAGGAAAGTACCTTCCATGTTAAGAAGGAAAGAACCAATGCATCTTACAGTAGAAAGCCACAAGTATTTGACTAGTGGAAGCTGTTCTTTGTTGGTGTATGTTTTCTATATACCTGCCTGCATGGCTGTACGGAAAAATGGCAGCTCATTGGCTAAGCTGCAATTTAAACCAAAAACTCTGTGTAAATTGCATGACAGACTACTATTGCTAGGCTTTGTTTTAGAGGCTATAAATAAGTTGTTGCATGCCAATTGAGTGAGTAAGAATTACTGCTTGAAAAGCAGTTTCATAGTTGCAGATATGCTTTATGGAATTAATGTGAAGTACATGGGAATGACATGATTTTAACTTGTCACAGAATTACAGCTGCATGGCCAGCTGAGGCATTGCTTGGTTTTATGAAACGGTAGATGAAAAACATTCTGGTAAAATTTCTGAATGTTTTGCAGTTTTATGTAAGAAGTGCTTGAGTATTTTTCTCTCTTGATATCTTACATGACAAAATATTTTTCAGCTTGCTCTTAGGAGAAAGAAACTTGAGGTCATTTTACATGATTACTACAGAGATACTTTGTTTTCCCAAATTGGTACAAAGGTTAGAAAAAGAATCGCACAGTTCAGCTAGGAGTGCAGTTTTGTGTATTCCTTTGCATTCCTTTTGTGTGGGTATCCAGTGTAAGTAGAATAAAGTATATGGAAGTCAGGGTTAGAACAGAAGGTACTTCAGAGATTGTCTTGTGATGAGGATATTTTTTTATATACATTAGTGAATACTAGGAAGTCTAGGTACTTGTTGATATAAATAATGATTACATGAGTTTACAACAGATACTGTTTAACATAAAGTCAGTTTTTGAACGTTTGCAACCTTAGGAATATAGTAAATTCCTTCTTTAAAGTAAAATACTAAATGCCTTTAGGTACATAATTGTGTGTAGTGTGGCATATGTTTAAAGCAAGGTAGCTCATTCAGATCAAGATTTTTATATTTTTACTGACTAGCTGAGGGTGTGTCTGGCTTCACAGGTAAATTATTCTTGTTCCTATGGCCTCTTTGGGTCTCTTTTGAGCCTGATAATTAGAATAAAGAAAATCACAATGGGAGAGAATGTGAACTATTGATTACACAGGAAGGCCTATGAATTGGTTACATTACTTTTCTGTTCTGGGTACATCAGTGTGACTACTTATGGTAGTACTTTGTTTAGGAATAAATTAGCGTATTCTGAAATAAGCGCAGTTAAGCTGCTGGTTTAATGTTTACAATTACAGAAAGCCAAATCTATTACAATAGCTGTATCAGTATTCAGCTTTAGGTCTGCAAATCTGTTTCCCTGTATATGGAAAACTCAGACTTCTTTGTTTACAGATACTCTCCTGTCATTAACTTCAAGGGTCAATTTGTGGATGCTGAAAAGAGAAAAAAAACTTGAATGATTGAGCCAAACATTCAGCAGTTGGAGGAGCCTGAGGAACGACACCTAACTGGTCAATTTAAAAATGTTTTCAATGACAAATTATTTGGGATCGAGTTATGTTCAGGGTTAAAGTCTCTATTGAAGTATTCCAGCAAAATATTTTTCTTACTACCAACTAGGCAAATTTTTAAAGATGACTTTCTGAGAAGGTTATGTATACACTGCGCTGGGTTCGCTTGTTTTATACTTTTTTCCTTCTTACAGCTTTTAATGCTGAAGGGGTTTGTAGTTCTAGCTTTGTAATATAAGGAGTAGCCTTGTTATGAGTTGTTAGAATGTGACCAAAATACTTTGTCCTTCGAGAGTGTGCTCTTAAAAAGTTCTATCCTAATTTCTGTTCATGTAAACAGGGAGCTGATTTCGCTTTTGTAAATTTTGACTTCAGTACTTAAAAATGATTTGAAAAGAACCCCAAACAAACAAAAAAAAAACCCCAAACAAATAAAAAGAACAAATAAACAAAAACCAAAATAACCAAACCAAGCTTCAGCAGTAGGAAAACAAACACAGTGAGAGGTATAGGACTGTAATTCAGTGAACCCTTTAGAAAGGGCAATGGTTTCAATTAGTGTCTAATTGCTTTAAAAAAACCTAAGGCATACACTATAATAAGCCATTAAAATGGGAAAAAATCAATATATGTTGAGGTTGTTCAGCCAGGTCAAGAAATAGAGGTTGCTTATGTAACGTTGATCTCTTTCCCACTGTGACAGTACTTTGTAACATGTTTAGTTATGTAGACTCATTCTGTTTCTCAATAAAATTTTAGAACTATATAAGGTAAGTAGAGGCATCGCTTCTTATTTGAACTGCAGAAGACACTGCTGCACTTCAGCATCCTAAATTCTATAATTCAGTATGTGGTGAGAATTGATCAAATGGTTAGACTCTCTTATGTGTGTGTTCAAGGGAATGGAATTAACTGAAATGACAGATGGAGACCAAACAAGATTGAGGTTTTGGTGAAAGGGAGAGAAGGTCTGACTATTTTAAAAGGTAATCTTAGCATCTGCAGGAGTTACTGTTAGTTATCACAAAACTGCCTTGTGGTCTGGCTGTGATTGATTTCTTCAGACCTGCATTATAAAGGCTGTCTAATCCCACCTTGATTATATTAGAAAGAATGTGGCTGTTATATACCAACTTGTTGAATTATTCTAATGTGAGTTTAAAGTTTAGTTCCTGATGAATAAAGATTATAATGTCTCCTGGCTGGAAATCTCAGCAGTAGGTGAAGTATTGATTGGACATGAAGACTTTTCCTCTCTAAGAGGCCATCTTCCAGTTGCCAGGCAATGAACAGCTTTCTGGGTTTTCACATGTTAACGAGCATTAAAAGCAAACTAAAATATTTCACAAGCAAAATGATGAAGTATACAATTTTTATCGTATTTAAAGAGTTGGAGTAGGTGAGGGTTCAAGGTGTTGTCCAAACTGAAATTTCAAAAAAGCTGTAAATATATTAACAGCTATGAGAAGTACGTATTCACTGCTCAGATCTGCTCTAGAAACGTAGATATTGAAAATATTCTTATGTTTTCTACAAGAAGTGTAGTAATACGTTCTGTTTAGCTCTTTGTATAGTTTAAAAGATCCATGGACAGTGAACCCTGTCGGTGGTTGATTAGTTAGTCCCTGATTAATTCTAATGTTTGAAATATTTGCTATTAGGATTTTTTTACTGTTTGCTTTTTATTTTCTGAGTGTAATGTGATTTGGGGGAAAAAAAGCCAAACCAAAACCAAAACAAACAAAAACCAACCAAACAAAAAAAACCCTAAACAACAAAACCACCAAACCCAAACAAATAATTAGTGATCTTTCATTTGGTATGAACAGCTTGGTAAATATAGCCACTGTCTCTCTTCATTGAAACTACAATAGAATTCTACAATAGAATTTCCTAATTACTTTGACATTGCCAGCCCAGGCTCCTGTCTGACCTGGTCAGGTCAGCAAAGAAACTTCAGGAATTGGGAACCTGCTAAGTGTCACTGGAGCTGCCTGCATTCCTCAGGGTTAGTTAAGTCTGCCTGGTGGCTTACTGTTTGGCCCATGCTACAGGATGGAGCAGAGCACAGATTCCAGAGGCAGCTCAGAGGTGGATCTGTCATGGCATGTGCTGGAGGGCAGGAAAGGCTTACCAGCTTGTCTTGGAGAGCAACAGAGTGTGGTCTTATGCTGGTTCACCTGCATCATGAATCCTGTTGCGGATCCCCTAATAGGGGACATGCCAGGTTGAGGCTGGCACCATGTGTTGTGACTGGCCCTGTTACTTCTGTGAGTGAGTTGGGTTTCGTGGAAGAGTGCTCCTCAAACAGAAGGAAGTGTATCTTGCTGCACTGGCGGCATGCTAATTAGATTATTTTTTTTGTGGAGTAACAAAAAGATATCTGCAAGTTTAATCTCTCTTTGTTAATCCTATTGACTGGGAATTAAGTACTGGTTGCAAGTTTGTTTTGCTGCATGTAGAAATAGTATGTAGTGTTTTGTAGTGTTTTATAGTGTACTTAAATAAAGTTCTGCATTATGTTTTAGGTAATCATATTCTACCTGATGAAGATTTGGCTTCCTTTCATTGGAGTTTACTTGGTCCAGAACATCCACTAGCTTCACTTAAGGTACAAACATAACTACAGGCCATTAAGCTAAAATCAATCGTAATGGTTAATCAGAGCAGTGTGATAGGTTGATTCACAGCAGCTATGCAAGGCTCTTGTTCTCAGTCACTCTCTGGTGTCCTAGTCGCTCTGTTGACTGCAGAGGATACCTGAAGCAATTATCCTCACAAGGCCAAACTTAGCCTTTGTGATCCCCCTCTGTGCCTTCAGCTACAGGAGCCATGTAGCTACGTAGCTACAGTGTGGTTTGGCTTTGAGAATGTAGCTTCTACTCTTATTTTTTTAAGAGAATTTTTTTTTTCAGTCCTGTTTTTCAACTGTCAAAATTAATTATCTTCCTACCATCTTGTTTTATTTTCTACCAATCTTGAGTTTTGTGTGTAATAGTTTTCTGTACTTAGAAGTATAAATATGCTAGAGAATAGGTTGCACAGGAAAGCTATGGTGGCCTTCAGTAGATTTTTTTTTTTTTGAGACAAGTAAATCAAGTAACTTAGTCTAATGCTCTTAGTTTACAGTATGTCGTGTTCTGTTGCTTCATCACACCTGCTTTGTGCATCTGCCAAGTAGACAGCTATAAAAGTGACACCAGGCACATCAGAGAATGGGATAATGGTGACCTTTCTCGCTGTCACAACAGACATATCTCTTTCCCTTTCTCCTAAGATGTACCATGCAGGAAATCAATTTGCTTTTTCTAAATTCTGTGAGACTGTTTTGTTTATAGCTACAAGAAAAATAGGTGTTTTTTTTCCCCTTCTGTTCAAAAGTTTATTAAGCATTGAAAAATTGTAACTTTTTTTACTGAAGGTAGATTTCAAAAACAGATTCAAGATTTTCAGCAGGGTTTTTAAGGCTTGCATGTGCACTGCTTAGTGAAAAGCTGTGAGAATTTGATGTTACGTTCATCCCGTTTTGCTGCCGCTCCTGTGTTTAGAAAGGTAAGTGTCAGCACATTGTGACAAAACAAAATAGGCATGCACGTTTGCTACTACCTTGTAAAACTTGAGGTGGAAAAAAAAAAAAAAAAAAAGACTGAAAGAGTGTGGCTGCATTTTAATTTTTGCTAAAAAGGTTAAAATGTAAGACTTCTCTTAAAGTGGTTGATAAACTTTCTGATGCTCAGAATACTTCTCAGTTGTTTTACAGCCAGTCTGGGATATGACTTCAGACACCTAGACCTTCTGAAAAGCCTTCTAAATATATACTGAATTAGTTGACTAGAATGAAATTCAGATACTTGTTTGTTACCTTTGCTTCTAGATTTATATTTTCAGTGGACACACCAATTGGGCTTTGTAGCTGGCATCCTAAGGAAATGAAATTTCTTTCCTTAGAATGTCACTGGGCTGTTTCAGGCAGCCCTCTCTGTATTTAATCTCTTGGCCAATGTTAATCAGATTTGAAAGCAGCTCCCATTCGGCTGTTAGGGGCTCTGTGAAAACTGATACACTGTTACCAGTGAAAAAGACCCAAATTAGTGCCCCTAGTGCGGGAAAAGGCTAGCACAGCACATGATGTGTTGCTTTCACAGCAGCTGCTGTCCCGTTGTTACGTATATAGCCCCAAACTAACCATGGCATTTCTGTCTCCTGGCTGATAATGATATCAAAGGGAGAGAAGGAAGAAGGGCTAAAGCAAAAAGGACATGAGTCTACAGGAAACCAGTCTTCAGTAGTTACTAGTCATGGTACAACTTAGGTTTCTGGTGTTGTTTTTTTTTTTTTTTTTAGCTTCAGTTTCATCAGGGCTCATGGTTTGAAATTCTAATTTGTTTCAATAGCTCATTAATTCAGTTTGAGAATCATGTCATTGCAGCTTTCTCTGTAGAGACCTCTTAATTGTACATATACAGAAAGCAGTATTTCTTTTAGTATTTTTTTTTAATCATTCGTATGTTTATATTAGCCACAAGCTTGACAGCAAGTAGTTGTTTCCGAACAGTTATAAAAAGTGCAAGCTGTCATGGAAACTGGAAATGGGGCTGGGAAGGGAGCTATTGTGTTGTTGTGATTGCCCAGGATGTTGTTCCTGGACTATACCTAAAAACTTTGCTTTTTTGCATCTATTCAGAGTTACTGTTGAGTATTCTCCATATCTGAGAACCAAGGGCTCTAACTCCACACCTCATTCAACTCAGGATTTAGAAAGCTTCTCACTGTGTAAAGATTTTAATCTCTCGTCTCTAAGACAGTATGGTCTTGAACATCAAAGCTGACATTCAGTTTCCAATGGCTTGTTTTGTTGCTTTTCAGTGAGAACCATGACAGTTAATAATGTACATTTTATTTTGCATTCTTTCTTAATCTTTTATTGCAATTTAGCAAAATGGTTGCTCTTCCTAAGAGAGAAGCTTTGCTAGTTCACCAGTTGAAAGGTGTGACTTTGAAAAGAAACTATCAGTCTTTGCTGTTAGAAAATTGGTGTGCCTGCTCAGGTGTCACCATAGTGAGGTGAAAAGAAGTAAAACTGAGGAACCTCTGCCTCTTGTTTTAAAGAGGGACATGAGGTTGGTGCATTCATCTGGGAACAGCAGAGTAGAAATAGGAAAAAGGAAGGGAAATGGAAACTGTATTTCACATATAGAAGGAAATAAACTTCACAGTCAGGAGAACATCTTTACACACTGGATAAAAAGCCGTGCCTTTCAGAGGACACCAACAATGACCAGCAGCTCAGCAAAACTAAGAGCTCCATAAATAAGAGATGTGAATTACTATTGCTGCAGAAGGGAAAAAGAATCAAAACCTTGCACTGCAGGCTCTTCTGAGTTGGGATCTTGTCTCTGTAAGTGTCCCCAAGTAAGCAGATAAAGCATCTATACATATGTAGAACTCTGCTTGCCTCCTGTTACCCGACTGAGAGCAGAGTTCACTGAAATGACCACCTGAATCAGAAGCTGAAACAAAGAAGGAGTTGATAGGCTTCCTGAGAAATAATTTCACCACTAGGCCTTGTTTGGAAACCAGCATTATACTACTATTTATTGGTGTGCTTTGGGATTTATCTTTAAGAGAAAGACAATTTGGTTCTTATTCTGGGTAAGCTTGTTACAGTATGGACCTTCAAGATCAAAGTTTAATGCCATCAGAATGATATTAGGAAAGCAGTTTCTTATCTCTTGGATGAATTAATACCTATCTGGGAGCATATACCACTAAAGAAGTGCTGACTCTTTATTCACAAGGTAACCTTAGAAACAAGTCTCAAAGCAATCTCCCTTTCTGAAGAAGAAGAGTGCACAGGGGAACCTAATCTCTGTGGTTGTTTCACTTCAGAGGGGCAAACAGAGACGCTTCCAGAAAGCAATCCAAAATATGCAGGTTAGGCTTCTTCTCTGAATTGCTCTAGGAAATTCCTGACTTTCTCTGTTGACTTCATAGGGTGTCTGACAGAGGGAGGCTACTGTGCCAAGTGGGTCTTAGGTAATTTGCTGCTGCTCCTTGTGGTACTCTTCAGATAAGCTTAAAGTAGATGTATGTCTGGTTGGGGTTTTATTGATACTAAGGGTCATTGTAGGACCATGCAGGTTAGAAAAGACCTCAGGGAGTCGTCTAGTCCAACCTCCTGCTGAAATCATGGTCAGCCTGAGGTCAGAACAGGTTGCTTAGAGCTTAGCCTAGACTAGTCTTGAAAGTCTCCAAGGTAGTAGACTGCACAACCTGTCTGGGCGGCCTGCTCTGTAGTTTGACAGTCCCAGTGGTAAAGATGTTTTGCGTTGCATACAGTCTGAACCCATCTTGTTTCGGGCTATGTGTGTTGTCTCTATTCTTCTGCAGTGCACCGCTGTGAAGAGCTTGGCTCCATGTGCTTGATCACCTTTTCATAGCCATTGCAAGGCTGCTATTATAGGTATCTCCAAAGCCTTGCCTTTGCCAGGCTGAATAAGCCCCATTCCCTCAGCCTCTTCTTACAGAGCAAGTGCTCCAACGCCTGAACCATCTTGATGGCCTTTTGCAGAACAAGCTCAACTTTTCTGACATTTGGCTTGAGCCCAAAACTGAATGCAGTGTTCTAGAGGTGATCTAATGAGCACTGAGGAGCAAGATCCCTCAATCTGCTGTCTATGCTCCCATACAGCCCAGGGTGCAGCACGCCTCTGCTGCCAGGTCACCCCAGTGGCTCATGTCCAATTTGCTGACTTCCAAGAGCCGCAGGTCCCTTTTGGTACAGCTCCAGCCTGCAGAGTCTCCAGGACTTACTCCTGCCCAGGTGCAAGACTTCGCTTTTGTAGCTGCTGAATTTCTTAAGGTTCCTGTTGTCTCATTCCTCTAGCTCGTCTGGGGCTTTCTGGAGGGCAGCCCAGCCTGTGAGTGCGTAGTAGTGTGCAGGGTAGTTGTGCCTGTTGTCTCCAGCTCTCTCTGTATCACATATTTGGCTTGTGTTTCTGCTTTCCCCTTTTCTTTATACCATCGTTTTGTTCCACTGTTTAGATTTGGTTTTCTCAGAGTCCTATGTGTATAAATAGTGAGCAAATGATCTCCATGCTGCGTATTCTTGTTACCATCAAGACAGGCAGAAGTAGAAAGAGGTCAGATTCCCAGCTAGGATGGAGGGAGGAGAAGAGGGAATTTCTAATTGAATAACCCAATCTTTGGGGGAAAAACTGAGTTTTGCTGGTTTGAGAGGATTTTAAATCAGCTGTGGGACTTCTTTCCCCTTCGCAAACCTTGTCATTAGATCAAATGCACTACAAGCTTGTAAGATGAAATGTTTTTAATGTTCAAAGGCCAAGAGCCAAACAGTTTGGACAGGATCTCTAATGGAAATAACTAGACAAAAAAAAACCAAACCAAAAAAAAACAAAAAAAAACCAAACCAAAAAAACCACCACCTCCCTAAACCTAGGCAGTTTGTTGTGGTATTCTTCCTATCTTCAGCCTTTTCCCTCTCCAAGTAAAAAAAAAATGCTCCATGTGTGTCACCTCACAGTAACTGAATGTTTGAGGTCTCTTCTTTAATGCTTTGAAAATAAAACTAAACTGATTATCTGTTTCCAACAGGCACTACAGTAAATGCTGGTACTTGCGTTGATTAGTTTTCAAAGGCTTCACTTCCTGGAGACATTGGGCAACTGGAGTTGTCCTAGAACTGGGAAGCTTCTCCCAGGTGTAGCTTAGGTACTTTCAGCAGTATCCTAACAATCCCAGGGAGTTACACATGTGGGAGGCTATTCTCTTTCCATAAAGCACTTTTGCAAGTTTGTTTTGTCAAGACTAAGAAAGTTTTGTCTTGTAGCTTCTGGGCTTGTAATGTTGCTTTCTGTCTCTCATTTTGACAAATACCTATAATAGAATTAATATCCTTTCCCCTCTTAATCTTTTCAGACTGCATTAATAGGTCTTTGAGTTTTGTCACTTCTTGTCATGAAACTGTAGTCCTTTTACAACTAGTGCCTTCTGACCTGGTCGCCTCCATGTGTGTCATCCACCTCCAAGTTTGCCTTTCCGGAATTGTTTTTTCATGTTGTTGCTTTTCTGAAATTCTGCTGTAGAGGTTAAGGAAAAGAAAAATAGCTTCTAGGAAGAAATCTCTTATAATGAGAAATTGATAACATATGAGGCAGATTTTGCTCTGAAATGCTTTGTGTGCAACTAAAAGTAAGTTTGAACCATGAACAGGTTTTCTATAACATGTGCTGTTAAGTCTTATTTTTTCCTCATACCTAAGACTTAGGTATGAGGTAAGACTTAGGTAAGACTTAGCCAGTATTTTCATGTACACAGTATTAGAATCATTATTCATGATTCAGACAAAATCTACAATATTGGATTTCTGGAAGGTTCCGAAATGAATAATTTTTTTTTTTTTTTTTTTTTAGTATCAGGAAAGTACGTCTTATTTCTCCACTTTTCGTTTCTACCTTGTGTGTAGGTCATGATATTTTTAGTTTTGAGGGTGTTCTCACATCTGGGCTGGATGGTAAAAAGCCCTTTAAGTCTCACTCGAGTTTCATGTTTCTAAGGTCTGAGCTGAATATTAGTGCTAGAGTGATGTGATTTCTTCTCTTGACACTAACGGTTTATTAAATACCACCATTTTGGAGAGAAGATAAAAATGATGATAGATTGCTTACACCTTGCATCCGCTGAATTTTCAGCAGAGATTGCAGAAACACTTAGGTAGTGATACAGGGTTTCTCCAAGGAACTCTGCAGAGAGACCATCTAACATGACACAGCCATGTTATGATTCAGCAGCTTTAGAGATGTGTAATTGTTACACATCCACATAAAATGGTAGGTGTTCATAAAACAACTTTGATTACTAGGGAGAAGAAAATCTATTGCTTCTGCTTGCAGACTGGGTGCAGAATTAGTTCACCGATATCTGTGACTTATTTGTGTAAGCTTACATGTGAATCTGAGCTATATTTAGCATTGTATATATTCAGAAAGCTCACTAGTGAAAAATTAGAATTTATTAGCTGAAATAGAAGTAATTACCATGCCACTGACTGCACTAAACAGAACTGTTCTTAATTTAGGCTCATAAAATGTGGAGCTCATCTCTGGTAGAGAATGACCAGGTATAGAAGGAATATTTTGATATTTGTAGAAGGTAGGCATTAGGAGGAGGAAAATAATAAAAATAGGAATCTGGGCAAAAATTCCATGGTCTAAACATGAAGAAGACAGTCTTAAGAATTTGCATAATAAGTGGAACAAGTAAGGGCAGGAAAGAAAATAATTACATATGGCAGACTCTGTAAAATAAAAAAGGGCCGTGGTACAGATTTTCAAGTTGCAAAGATAAAACTAATGAAGTATTAATCATAATTTTGCATAAACATTTCTGACAAGGCTGAATTGCAATATTTTCTAGTTAAATATGGTATCTCCGAATAGAATGCAAGCATGAAGATTTTTCACATTTCCTCATATCTTAAAAAATAGAACTGTTAATAACAATAATAATCTCTCGAGTCTTGAATCACTGAATTTTTCAAATAAGCAAATTAAAATATGTTAAAAGCAAAAACCTAGCTGCCCCTGTGGGCATGGATCGAGTGCTCCAGAATCATACAGAGATTGCAGACAGAATTTTTAGAAATTCCTCAGGGAAATTTAGGACATGCAGAGTTGGAGACCCGTTTCCTGCCCCTCTGAGTGTGGCAGAAACTGCCTGAGGCTGAGTAGTTCTTCAGATCAACACTCACAGCTTTTAGTTTTTGCAGTGGTTGCTTGACCTGAAGTTTCGATACACCACGTAGAGTCATGGAGTACATGTCCTAAATAATCCTCAAGTTTATTTTCAGGAGAAGTATATTGAGCATTGAGATGGAAGTTCTGGTTTCCAGGACTGTTCAGTTCCCCTCCTTCTTCCATGTGGACACCAGAAGTGATCAGGCTAAAGAGCTGAGTCTAGAACTTCTGGAGCAGCACATCCATCTGTAGCTGCTAGTCACTGAGCAGCGGGACCTTTGTCTGTAAGGACTTTGGACATCGTCCTACAAAGTTCTTCCATCTCTTTCTTCTTAATACAAAGAGAGGTCTTTTGCTACAAAGTCCAAAGTGATTCTTACATTTTCAAACCCGTGGCCTGAGTCAGTGACCAGTGAATCAATGGGAATTCATAATTTTCCTAACATCTTGAGTAGACTGTACCATGGACTCTGATTTGTAGACAGACCTATGGTCTGTATGGGTTCAGGTCATAAGCTTGAGGGAAGTTGAGGAAATGCCTGCATTTAAGTGCATGTTTCTCATCCATTTGAAATAATTGGTGAATATGGGAGGTCAGACACGTCTGTCACTGGATGGTGAAACATTAATTATTTTAATGCTGGAATTTTGAAGCTATTTTACCAATGGAATTATCTTAATTTCCTCTGTGTTTGCAAAAAGAGTAAGCAGCCCTATAACCATGTTGATACTGAAATGCTTCAGAATTCAGAATATAAACTGTGTCAAAATGAAATACATATATATACGCATATATGTATAATGGATATATCCACATTAGATAAAGCATTTTGCACTAGAGGAAAGGTCCAACTAGAAAGCAGTAAAATAACTAGTGTTGTTGCTCTGTTGATCTTGTTAGTTGTTGGAGCTGATATTTAACCAGCCAATACTTACATAGAAGGGAGGTTTCACGTGTATGTAGCTATGCTGTAGATGAAAAACATAGGACTCATTATTTAAGGTGAAGCCTTAAAAACAAGGTGGAAGGCCTAAAAATACTAATGGGTTCTGCTGAATATATTTTCAATAAATAACAGGTTTCATTCTCTGCTGTGTAACTGAAATATCTCGGGCTATGCTGTTATTTCATACTGGCCTGTATGTTTGTTTGCATAGGTACGTGCTCACCAGTTAGTTTTACCACCTTGTGACGTAGTGATCAAAGCCGTAGCTGACTACGTCCGTAATATTCAGGACACCACTGATTTGGATGCCATAGCAAAAGATGTTTTTCAACATTCACAGGTAAAGTAGAAATTAAAGTATTGGTTTGTTGTTTTGTTTTTGGTTTTTTTTTTTTTAAACCAATTGTGTTATACATTTGTGTTGAAGAGTTACACTCTTTAAAAACAGTGTTTTGCATCAGTTGATAATGGAAATCTCTTGGTATATGCAGTGTCTTAGCTACCATAATTTCACTTTCCACACGTTCTGAAGGTAAAAACACTGCATTTACCCTCAGTGCTTTTAAATTCCCGACAACAAAAGGGATTTTTTTGTAGCCTGGCTTTGTGGACTGTCATTGAGAATCAGTGGTACGCAGAGACAGTATTTTCAGGCTTTATCCTTACGTGGATTGATGTCATAGTTCTTGTGCTGGAGTAGTGCTTTAGTCCTCAAGGGTCCATGGGCGTTAATACTTTATGTGGTACGGTATACGTTAACTGCTCTCCAGTACAGTGCTGATCTAGAGATGGTGTGCTTGGATTTGCTCCTGACAGATTTTTTTGTTTGTTTGTTTGTTTGTTTTTTAGTCTAGAACAGATGACAAAGTTACTCGATTTAAGAGAGCAGTTGCCTATTATTCAGCAACTAATAAACCTATGCCATTTCATCCACCACATTACCTAGGTAAGTAATTAAAGAAATATGGCTTTTCACTTTAACTAAAACCTGGGACAGCCCTAAATCAGAAATAGTATTATTAGCAGGATCTTATAAAAATGTTTATATTTTCTGGTAATTTTCATTGAATATGAGGTTTCAAAAGAAGGGTTTTGTAGGATATGAGTAGAGATTGTGTTCTTTCCCCAAAAAGAAGAGAAAAACCAGAACTGTTTTTCCTCGTGGCTGGTGCTGCATCAGTTCTAGTATTAGGAACACTTGAGAGTGTGGTGCTGTAAACAACTGAAATCTGGTGCCCGGTTCTAATCATGAAGACAGTTTCTATTTCTATTCTATAAAACATATTTTCTGTTTCTCAAGATTTTCAGTTACCATACTGGTATACTAATACAGGTTTTTTTCTTCTCTTTTTTGGGGGGTGAGGTATCGTTATTTACATTCAAAGACCTATATTAAAAGGCATTAAGGCTACTCTAGGTCAAACATAGAAAGTTCCAGTATTATGTGTCTTGTGTGACATTGTTTTTTCTGTCTTCTTCATTATGAAATTTGTTGGGTTTTTTTTTCTTTTAAGCTTCCTTTGATTCCCAGAGAGAATAGAAATGTGCAGTAATGAGAGATAGAAGGAACTGAGAGAAGATGAGTCAAGTAAAATAGACTTCCCCAGCTACAAATGCTTGTATTAAAAGGCAAAAATGAATAAAAATGACTTAAAGGCGTACTAGAAAACAGTCATGTCTACAGAACAAGAATAAATAAACCCTAGAAGCAAAAGGATAAAAAGGGTAACATTTGTGTCAAACAGTGAGCATTTTCATGAATGTTTGATTATTTTTTTTCCCTTCTTGTTTTTTCTATTTTTTTTTTCTCCACTCCTTCCCATTTTCAATACAGCAGCCAGACCAAATCAGTTTGGTATGCCTGGGATAGTGCCACCATATGTTCCTTCTCAGATGCTTAACATTCCACAGACCTCACTACAAGCAAAACCTGTGGTAAGTATAGCCCTGTGCCCTTCTCCTTGGGAGAAACTCAACAAATTAAAATCTAGGTGGGAAGTTACATCTACCTATTTTTGTCATGGGTGTTCACTGATTGAATTTTAAGTCTGGACTGTAGTGGTGCTACAGGCTCTGGTGGAACAATCTTTGTGGATGTCCGAGATGGCTGAGATTTGATGTATACATTTGGAAAATACCACTTGACTAAATAATGTATTTTGTTCTAAAAGAAAAGCCTTTTTGTTACTGTCACTTAAGAAAGATCACTTTATTTTAGGCCCAGCAGATGTCTAATCAGGGTGGGGCCCAAGGTCAGGGTCCATACCCATATAGTCTCTCTGAGCCAGCCATCACCTTGGAAACAGGTGGAAAAAGTCTTTCTGAGCAGAACAACTACAGTAACATTCCTCACGAAGGAAAACATACGCCATTGTATGAACGATCTTCTCCAATAAATCCAGCTCAGAGTGGGAGCCCTAATCATGTGGATTCAACCTATTTTCCTGCCTCTTCTACATCTTCGTCCTCTGACAATGATGAAGGCAATGGAGGTGCAGTGAAGTAAGTTTTTTTCATGAGGATGTTAAAATAAATTCACTTTCAAAATCGTTCACCAGTATCCTGAAAGTAAGAAACCTTCAAATTAGTGATACAATAGACCTTAAAGAAAAATAGGTTTAGGTTACTATGACTGCAAATGCATCCATGGCTCACTCTAGTTGCCTTGTTCCTTAACAAGCAGAAATCCAAAGCCAAATAATGTTTGGTGTTTTTTTACATCTGCCCTTATGTTTTATTGAAGAAGAGACTGAGATTTTTGGTAAATGTCATAAAGCTTTTGAGTTCTTCACTTTGTATGAAAGAAATATTTGTAATTCACAGTTTAATTAATTGAAATTTCAATAGCTAAAAGCTATGAAACTTCACTGAATTTGTGGTGTTTATACTTCTTAAATTTTGGGATAATATGTCTTTGCAAAGAAACCTGGTGTGTGAATGTCAGAAATTCACCGTGTAGCACAGCGACTTAAGGGCCCTCATTGACAGGCTATGTGTGGAACAAAGCAGCAGTGAAACTGGTTTTGCTCTGTTCTCGTGTGCCTTGTTTACTGCAGAAGCATTTCTGACTTCACTAGATTGTATCTATCTCCTTAACAATAAAGTTTTGCAGACTTTCATTTAATTACTGCATCCTGACCTTGACAAATGAGATTTGAATTGAGACAGTTGTGTTTATCTTATTAGGTGTAGTGGCTTACTGTGTGAGACTCAAAGCTTGGAGCTTTAGCATGTCTGTGATTGCCTCTGAAACTTTGGGGTTGTGTGTAATAGTACCTTACTACTGAGCATTAAATTCTGAATGTGTCTACAGTTATGCCTGATGACTTGGACTTCGCTTTTTTGAAGCACTCTATCAACTTTAAATATTATCATGTGTTTTGCTTAGGAAATTACTAAGTTTGTATGGCTTCCAGGCAGTGTAGAACTGGAAATGACCCTGTTTTAGAAAAAACAATACAAGATTTGGGGTTTTTTCCCCCCAGTATTTTTGATAGCATCATTTATTTGCAGTTTGGAGAAATGGTTTTCTCATTGAGGGAAACTGCTTGGCATAGTGACAGATATTTAAAGTTCGATCAAGAATTTTTCCTGCATAAATATTTGGTCATTGTAATATACAGCTTTTAAATACAATCCAAATGTTGACATAGTGTAAATGAATAATAAATGTCAGTGTTAACATCTTGAAGAGAATGATACAAATCAACATTTCTAATGTATAGCATCCCTTAAAATAACAGTCTCTGGCCCATAGTTCCAGTAACAGTCACCAAAGATTTATCCCCGTGTATCTTAACCAGCAGTTTAATATGATGTTTTCCTTTATCTTATCCTTCAGCCATGTCAGTGGGAACAAAATAGGCTGGGAAAAACCAGGAACCCAGTCAGAAAGTCAAACGCGTGGAGAGCTGGGAGACCAAACAAAGGTAATTCCTTAAATTCCAATCACCACAATTTGTTCTTTTGTATTACAGCTTTACAGCAAATTATAACTAGAGTTTTCAATATTGATCTGTAGGACTTTTGTGTAAACTTTTCCATTCTTCAATGAACTACAAAACAACATCTTTAAAGTACAGTAAGAACTTTTCCAAGGAATATCGTAAACGTAAAAATGAAATTAAAGAGATTTTGTTAGAAAAGACTAGGTATAAAATAGAAAGAAAACAATGAAATGTTTATTGGTTTTAGTTAACAATCTCATCCTTATTTATTGCTATCCATGTTCATAGTGCCTTTTTTTTTTTTTTTTTTTTTAATTTTTTTTGTAGGGGGATAGTTGTCTTCTGTGCCCGTGTGTTGTGACTCCATGTCCTCTAACCT
>JAAGNO010018659.1:23719-53850 GCA_033439905.1 Ceryle rudis
AAGAAACAAAACAAATGTTGTTTGATTTTAGTTAACAATCTAATTATTATTTAATGATAACCAAGTTCATAGTGCCTTTTTTTTTTTTTTTTTTTTTAATTTTTACTAAGGGGTATAGTAGTCTTCAGTGCCCGTGGGTTCAGACTCCATGTCATATAACCTACAGTGTAGCGAGAACAGCTCTAACACACATCTCAGTGTTAGCCACAGACCATTAAACGTGTATTTAAAACTCAGCTGAGAAGTCCTGGTATGAATTTCACATAATACATATTAAAGTAGCTCAGTGGGACCAGTTAGCATGTATTACTACTTAACTAAGCCTTTGATAAAGACTAAACATTATCATATTAAAATTCTTCAAGTTTTAAAACCATTGTCAAATGTGTGATGATTTCTGTCCCAAGTTTGAACTGTGTTTAGAAAGAATGTTCGAAGCAGTTGCACTTACGATGTATACCAACTGTTAAATTTTGTGTCAAAACTGCTCCCCAGTCACAAGTTACTTACACTGTAGACGAACATAACATTTTCCCTGTACCTTTGGCATGGAAATTCCAGTAAACACGGGCTTTGTGCTTAAAATATTAAGCTGATGATTTCATCCAGCAGTGGTTATTATTTTTGCAGGCTACGCCCCGTGTGATAACTGTATCTGCCCGCGGATTAGTCACCATATGCAAATGCTAATTTGACCTATTACATTCCTTTCTTCTCCGTGTTCTGGGCCATGTACAAAGCGCGGTGGGTCCCAGCTGCAGCCCGGCGTGTGCACTGTACAGCCTCACGTCCTGCGGAGAGGGGACGCAGAACGGGGGAGTAGCTGGAGCAGCGATAGGGCCTCCCCTGAGGCTGAGCGATGGACGGGTGGGACAGGCTGCCCAGCTTGACTGGCTGCCTGTCTTCATACACACAGGATTAGAGCTGGATAAGCAGCGTTTAAACTTCCCAGTAGATGCATGATGCACTCCAACTTACATGTATCCAATTTAATGTATAAATGCTTTTGAGCTTTGCTTGCCAATTTTTTCTAATGTCAAACCACTTCTTGAGCCTTCAGTAGCAAGAGAAGACGGTTACATCTGTTGAGCATGACAGGGAGGATTATGAGTATCTTTTGTAGATGAACTAATTTCCTAGAGAGGTATATATTCATGATTAAAAAAAAAAGTAGTATTTCCTGAAGATTTCAATGGAATGAGCTATGTGAATTTCTGAGGTAATTTAAAGTGCTGAAAATCTGGCAAAGATCAGACAGGTAGCAGCAATCTTGACACTTTTCAGCTTGACTTAAATGTCAAAATTCCTTGCTTGTAGTTGTCTCACTGTGTGAGTGTACATGACAAAGGTATGCTCATTTCATTTGGGTGGATCTATATTACTAAAGGAAAATAAAAACTTCTAACTGTGCTAGTTCCTCAATTTAGATGTTTCAGTATCACTGGCGCAGATCCAGGAGGAACCTGGGTGGTGCAAATGGGGAAAGCATTGCTACTGCTTGGGGGTTTTTTTTGTCTTCCTCCTTCTGTGCCCCCAGTAACAGGCAGATTTTTTCTTTACTCGCTTTTAGTTGTTGGGGTGATAGAAGACAGAGACAAAAATCTTTAAACTGATAAAGGAATATTTGATAATATAATACAGATTTAACAGAGGTGTGATAGCTACATGGTAATAAAGCATTCTGTATTAGTATATTCTGTTAGAAGTGTTCTGGTTTAAAGGTTTTACCCATTTCTTCTGTATATTCTCATTTTTATAATTAAAAGGCAGATTAGTTTACCAACTCTAAAAATAGTCTTTCACTAACATTCTCTTTGATTGTGTGCTTAAAATGTATTCTGAAAATAACATTATTCCTTTGATATTTTGACAGAGCTTTTTTTTTACTAATATATGCCTTTCTCTAGAAGGTTTTCTGAGACTGTGTGGCATTTTTTGGTTTTTACATGCAGATTTACATTTTTCGTATGAGCCTAAAGTGAACAAGCTGAGTTTGTTTGGGCCTGTTTCGTATGTTACTTTTCTGCAGGATTTCATGGCTTTGGCGATTTCTGATTCTGCAAAGCATGTAGAATTTTCTACACCAGTTGTGCAAATACTCATGCCTGCTATATCATCATGTGAACAAATTATATTTCAGTCTGACAAGATTTAAATATTACTATAATAGTTTATAGGCCTGAAATTAATTATGAACTCTTCAGCTTAAAACCAGCTTTCAGTTCTGAAGAAAGGAATTTTAGAAATGAACTCTACTTTTCTTGAGACTATCTGTGAGAGAAACAACTTTAATGGTGACATAAGGCTTATTCACTGGGAGGTTTACGGTATATTATTAAACATAATATTTTCCCTATAAATTTGTGAGCATTTTTAGAAATGGAATAAAGCACCACTTTAGTCTTGCAGTTGTAAAATGTTGTCATTTTCTCCTACAATCTCCTTCTCAGAAAAGAATTTTATGTTTAAAAACCAAACAAACCACCAAAAACATTTAAAAGGCTTTTGAGTTCGGACGCTATGTATTTTAAATGTCTTTAAAGCAAACTGTCATTTTTCCTGCTTTACTTAGAAATGCACACTGAGAAGGCATGTGTTAATAGAAGTCTAGGTAGACTTTGTGACTGTCAGTTAACCCATTTAGTTGGTAGTATCTTGGAAATACTTAGTTAAGATGTTATTCACGTGTCTTTAATAGGTCATCAGTTCCCTTTCTGTGTTGTGCAGTTAAAACTTAAAACAATAGTTACTATTGCTGTTTATTAAGGTAAAGCTTTAACTTACTTTTATTTTTTCAGTAGTTTGCTTCTGCTAGCAAACTGTAAGTTTACATTTTCTGAACATCTACTAGCCATCTTTGGATAATGTATTCTACGTACTGATAAAACATGATATGAGGACTCACTACTTTCATTGTGGGTGAAGAAGGAAATCTGCTGTTTCTCTTGGCTGATCTCCTGGTATGTTTCCATCCACATTCAGAAGCACCTATTTTTAATGTTCCCTTACAGGCAGAAGGTTCCTCTAGTGCTTCTTCAGGAAGTCAGGCAGCTGATGTCAAAGGGAATCAAACCAGTAATCCACAAATCCCATGTCTGTTGTCAATGCCCACCAGAAACCACATGGATATTACTACTCCTCCATTACCTCCTGTAGCACCTGAAGTATTAAGAGTGGCAGAACACAGGCACAAGAAGGGGTTAATGTATCCCTACATCTTTCATGTCCTAACCAAGGTATGACATTTAAAAATTATGTATTGTGAAATAATGAGTCTGTAAAGGTAATTGTGCTTGTATTTCTGGCTGAAGAGTGTCGTAAATTTACATCCTTTTTAATGCTTTTGAGTTTTGATCTATTTTTAGTGCTTCTAATATTCCCCCCCCCCCCTTGTTTTCTAACCACTGATGTGATCTGGTACATTATTCCAGTAAATGAGAGTATTGCAATTAGAAGTGTTTACTTACAAAATTAATCATTTTTCCTGAATATATGTAGAGATTTTTCTATCTCTACCCACGTTTATCTATATGTATGTCTGTGTGTTCTTTTGTATAGAGTCCATCTCCATTTAAAAACTCCTGCATATTTGCTTTGGTGTCTGTGCCAAGCCTTTTCATTGTTCACAAATACTGAGATTGTTTACCCTCACAGTCTGATCCCTCCCATCCCTGGTAGCTAGCTGGGATAGAAACACAGCAGCTATAAGAGATCCCTTCTGTATAATCCTCAAGTGTAATTACAGATGGCTTCTATGATGTTCTGAATTTTTGTTGATTTCAGTTTGGCAGAACATATCTGATGGCTTTTTTGTGTTTGGTTTGGCTATTTTATGTGCTAGCCTTCAGATCCCAGGCAAGCTGCAAGCATTTCCATGGGGCCCAGGACTCTTTGTCTGTTTAGTGTGGCCAGTAAAAATTACCTTAGTGGCCACGTAAGGACAACTTGAAAAATAACCGGAGAGCCCTTTGTAGAAACAGGCAGTGCTAACTGCTTCAGCAAGCCCAGAAGCTCTCAAGTCTGCTTTGTCGAACCAGGAAGGAGCTAGAGCAGTGGTGTTCCTGCATAACTGTATTTGACTGAATCTAGTCTCAGAAGACATTAAGTTCATTGCTCCTTCCAAGCGCAAAGAGATGAGTCCCAGAATGAGACAACTTAATCTTTTTCCTCTTCAGTGTTCAAAATGCTTAGTACGAACCAGTACATCAAGGCCATTCAAAGTGTAGCATCTAGCAAAATGGTTCCGTATGCCTTCCTGATAATTTATATTCATTTATAAATCTCTTCAGAACTATAGGGACTGTAAACGGGGATCTTAAATCCATAAAAATAAAACTTTCTACATGAAGACTGAGGCTTGGATTTCCTGTTTCCCATGTGTTTGTTTTTCACCATAGCTTGTATTGCTGTCATGTTGTTAAACTTCTCTTCTTCATCAAAAAGTGGAAAAGAATTAAAAGGTGTGTGAAGACCATTGATGCCAGTTCTGTTTCACAGTTTGCATAGTCAGATCCGTTTGTACTTTGAAGTACCACTTGATGTTTAATCATAGAATCATTCACGTTAGAAGAGACCTTAAGATCGAGTACAACCATAAACCTAACACTGCCAAGTCCACAACTAAACCATGTCCCAACTAAACCATAAGCGAGGTCTACCCAGCTTTTAAATCCCTCCAGGGATGGTGACTTCAGCACTTGCCTCAGCAGTCTGGTCCACAGCTTAACAACCTTTTCAGGGAAGAAATTTTTACTGATACCCCCTGGTGCAACTTGAGGCCACTTCCTCTCATCACTTGTTACTTGAGAAAAGAGAATGTCACCCACCTCACTACAGCCTCCTTTTGGGGAGCTGCCAGGAGGGAGAACGTCTCCCCTGAGCCTCCTTGTCTCCAGGCTGAACAACTCCAGGTCCCTCAGCTGCTTCTCACCAGACTTGTGCTCTAGACCCTTCCTCAGCTTTGTTGCTCTTCTCTGGACATGCTCCAGCCTCTCAGTGTCTTTCTCGTGGTGAGGCACACAAAACTGAACACAGTATTTGAGGTGCAGGCTCACCAGTGCTGAGTAGAGGGGAACAATCAATGCGTTTTGCTGAAAAAATATAAAATGCTAAATCTTTAATTATGTACATTCAAGAACAACCTTACCTATTTAATTCCCAGTTCTGATTTTTGACCAAGTCTTCTCATAATGTTGCTTTTTACAGTGAGTTTCAAAACCTTGCACCAAAAAGTCGACTGGTGTTTCTAGACACCAATATTTTTTTTTTTTAAGTAACTGTCTGAAATCTAAATTAGCTTCAAATAGGCTTTGACTGTCTAAAAGTGCATTACTATATTTTCATATGTACTGTCTCACTCTTCAAATTATCCATATTTGAATGTCAGTATTTAGGTAATCCTCACCCACAGATAGTCCAGCTGAAAAAAAACCAAACCAAACTAAAACAGGTGTGTGATGGAGAAGAGGAAGGAAAGCAACATGGATAATCAGAGCCTGGAGATTCATTGGAGGAGAGCGAGTAGATTGTAGGGTAATCCTCCTCTGGTGTTACCTTCGCATACCTAAGATCTACATTACTGCTGAATCACAACTTTTTGACTAGATGAGGTTTATATTAGATCTGGATTAAGTTACCATGCATCGTTAAATGCTTTCTGTTCACTATAACATGTACTTTTCTGCTTTCTTTCATGCAAAAGGGTGAAATCAAAATTGCCGTTTCTATAGAAGATGAAGCCAACAAAGACCTGCCTCCTGCTGCTCTCCTTTATAGGCCAGTTCGTCAGTATGTTTACGGAGTCCTGTTTAGTTTGGCAGAAAGCAGAAAGAAAACTGAAAGACTTGCTTTTAGAAAGAACAGACTTCCACCAGAATGTATGTACTGTAGAATCCATTCTTTATTTCTCTTTCCTGTGTTTTCTTACCCATTTGTACCATGATTTGAATGAGAGTAGTTGCTACGGTTTCACTGGCATAGCTAATGCTGGAGGAATTTATGGCTTATTTGATCTCGTGGATAATAGAAAAAGATGTTAATTTGAAATGTTATTTCCTGTAGTAGTTGAAGAACTATAAATGTTACCATTTCTAAGCAAGGTCTGGGCTTTGTTTTTTCAAAGTATTCTCAAGCCACTCTCAGGCTGCAGCAAGCAATGCCAGTTTGTGATGTGATTTTCAACATGTACGGCAGAACGTGATTGTAGGAAACTTCTCTTCTGTGCATATGCATACAAAGTTGCATATTTGTTTCAAAAATGGAGGAGCATATCTTACATTACTCTGGTTTCCAAAATGCATAATTAAATGTACTTCAGTGACATTTGCAAGCCTCTAGTATCTTTCAGGTATTGCCATATAAAAGAAAAAATGCACAGAAGTCAGGTGTAATGTAAGTAACGGTAGACCTGGGTGAAGACAGACTAATTTTTTGCAAACAGACTTGTCAAAAAATCCTTCTGAAAATTCAGAGAGATTAATGTTATCTTCATATTAATTAGGCAGTTGTCCTTTTAAGTCTTCTGCTTCCAGGAGTTACTGTAATTCCAGAAAATTCAGCCTCATTCTAGAGTGTTTTTCTTTGAATGAAATGCATGCGAGGAAAGAATTGAACTTTACAGTAGCATCTTAGAAAGGTTAAAGGAATGCTAAAGCATTAAGTGAATGGCAGCAGAAGTATTTATATACACGAGTCTGCTGTCACTAGGCTAAGAATCAGATGTTTTGAATGTATGAAAGCATCATTCACAATCTTACAAGTGTAAAAGGATAAAAATAAGTCAGTTGTAAACTTTATGTTCATTGTCTTTTCTCTTTCCGTTTTTATTTGTGAAATGCTTTTGTACATTGATAGTGAAGATGATAATCTTCCAACGACGTTTGAAAAACTGTTTAGCCAGTTATTTTGTGGAAATTAATGTTTGTCCTGCTTGAATACTATCTCAGCACATGTATTGTTACAGACCTAATTCTTTAAAGTTATACAACATAGTGGTATTTCAGGTTACAAGATTATTTCAGGAATAAAATAATGATGTTATTGGCAGTATTAATTTATCCTCATTAGAATTCTGTCCTTAAAAGTGTACTACAACATTTGTAGTGGTGAAGGAGCTGAGAGCTGAAGGTCTGCTTCAGTTTTCAGCACGTTTTTATCTTGTAAACCTAGAATGTTCTCCGTAGGCTACTGGAGAAACCTATGTAATCTGTTTTCATTTACACTGCTTTTCAGAGATTTATTCTCAATGGGGGTTAAGAATGCTACTGCTGACTTGGTTTAGTTACAGGAGCTCTGGCAAATCTTGCTGCAGGACGCATTCAGCTACTGACCTACTTCTATCTTAGGACTGACCATGCTCTAAAAAAAAAAAAAGGATTTGAACATCTGCCCAAAAGTTAGTTGCTTCACTGCAAAGCTAACAATGCTAGTAAAGATGGATTTGAGCTAGATGAAAGCCTGTGGTTTGAAAGGGCTATGTGGCTGGAACACTTTTATCTTGGTCACCTCTCTTACAAAGTAGCAAGAATTCAGGCAGGCTGGGCAAGATGCAAAGAGAGAATAGTGTCTGAAGTGGCAAGAGCAGATTTCTCAGATTGATTAGTCACACTCACTACCCTTGCTAACTTTTATGAGCACCCAGGCTATAATGAGCTATTGATGCTGATTCTCCTTCTTTTTTTTTTCTGCTCTTAAAAACTAGTAAGCTATGAAACAGAGTAATCAGAAGAAAATTTAAGAATCAATATATTAAGAGAATTTAGAAATTACTGTCTAAAGAAACGTATATTGTCCTTAAGATTTATGTAGAAAGGTAATGAATATATTAATATATAAAATCCTGTCATCTTTGTTGTACAAATCGTAATGCTGGCAACATAATAATTGTGCATGAATAATTTGCAAGTATATTGCACGAGAGGGTTATAGGAGCCTATGAAAAATATAAACAAACTGGCCTGCTCGTCTTTTCGGGCTCTGAAATGGGTTATTCCCTGTGTTCGGATAAATACATATGTGTAGATGAAGCCATCTGCCCTTTCCACTCTGTACACACTTGTACAAGCTGTCATAGCTCCTGGTTGAATCCAAAGGCTTGTTATTTTAAGCCTATGTGATGTACTGTCCTTCATCAAGGGTGTATTCAGCTGATGCTGTTTCTGCCAAAAGGAAAAGCCCTATCTTGGGCAGTAGCCCTTTTGCAAAATCAAGCATGCTTAGTTCAAGCTGTGCTGTCAGTAAAGGTTATAAGGTTAAAATTGAGGTTCGATTAATCTGCATTAGCCAGCTCATCTTCTATTGGTATTGGGTACATCACACCTCACGTTCAGTTAACGAAAGCAATGCAGTGGGAATACCAAAACTACCTAGGTTGATATTAGCAACAAGGGCTCTGATGGACAGCTGGAGCATGGTGGGAGGCTGTTGCTATTGACTTTAGAGCCTGGAACAAGCATCCACATGTTTATCAGGCAGGTTATCCTAGTGCAGATTGATCCTGACCCTTTTTACTTGGCTTGACCTGAAAGTGTCATGAGGGTAGTGTTCAAAGCAGATGTCAATATATTGTGCAGCTACTTAGGCTACTTTGCGTATTCAAATCCACTGACCAGCAGCAGGAGGTAGCATGAAAACCAATATAATGAGCACTGCGATGTGGCTGAACACTGATCCTGAGTGTTCGTTGTAGCCATCCTGAGTGTTTGTTGTAGCTGATGTAGTCTTCAGGGTAGACATTGCTTATTTCCAAGTGGAAGTCCTGGGAGGAAAGCATAAAACATTCCTCTGAGGACAGAGACCCTAAGCTGCTGAGTAAGGCAGTTGTTTTGGCATCAGCCTCAGTACGGAGTTGTCAAATGTGTAAGAAGCACCCTGGAGAAATAAGTGGACATGGACAAGTCCTTGGTTCATCTGTTACGTTAAATGCTAAATTTGGGTGAACTGTGCTACAGTTATTTGTGAACTGATAGGGCTGTAATTCCTCATCCCCATCCTTCAGAGAGGATACTGTTTGCTAGTCAACTAGAGCGCAAGAAGCATGGTTACATTTCCCATAATAAGTACTAGTTTGCAGAATTTTGAAGCCATGCTGGATCTCCAGTGTGACCCCCACAGGTAGCAAGTTACTGAAGACAGTGTGTTTTGAGAGCAAACCGAGGTGCTTTTCCTGTGGCCTTACCCCATAGGGACATGGAAGTTGTTATCCCCAGGTTAAAAGCTTTGAACCGGATTTGAATGTTGAAACATGGGATTACAGAGAGAAAAGATAGACATGGAATTCTCCCTTCTTCTAAGCTTGAGTTCTTTATACATGAAATACATGTGAAGGAAACCCTAGTGGAACATTTGTGTTCCGTACAGCTGTGTTTCCTGCTGTTGGAGGAGTTGTGGAAGCTGAGGAAGTGGTACGATGTGCACATGGAGTTTGGATCTGGTTGCCTCTGGAGGGGTACCCAAACTGAGAAACTGAGTGTAGGAGTATCTCCCCCATTGTCGAAAGGAGGTTGAGGGAAAGGAGGAGGAAGAACAACAACCACCCAAATCCACACCAAAACACTATTTTTTGTCACTTGTCAACAGTTTGTTGGGTTGTTTGTTTTTTTTTCACTGCTAACAGATTAAATTGTTCTGCATAGTAGCTTCATTGTGTTTCCTGCCTGCTTGCTGAAAGAACTGAGAAGTTTTAGTCCAAATGTATCTCGTGCTTCTGAGACCTATAGCAATTAAACAGGTCTTTGAAAGCCCAGTTAAAGTACATCGTTTTATTTGTTCATGTTTACTGTCCCAGGCCTAAACACGAAGTGAAAACCAGTGTGATAAACCACGCATAAATAACAGCAGCTCTGCTGGCTGTTAAAGCCCATTTTACATAGCTTGGTGGCATATAAAAGCTTGTAGCAACTGAAATAGAACATGATTTTGTAGTGAGGCTACCAACTAAATATATCAGAATATTTATTTTCATTGCTGCATGTTGTCTTTGTGGAACTTGCCCTGAGCTCTGTGAAATGAAGCTATAATGCTGGACTTGTTTTGTTCCAGAAAAGCATGAGAGTGCTTTGGGATGTTCTGGAGGTTGGTTTTTTTTTAATCCAAATCACCATCCCTGACATGGTGTGCCTGCCTTCACTATAAAATTACCTGTAAGGCTGATACCAGATTGCTGAAGGAGACTTTGTAGCTGTAAGGGCTGTCCTGGCACCAGTAGTACTCTCTTTCAGTCCATAACAAAAGGTTTCTAGCAGAAAGAGCAGGTCTGTGCTCCTGCAAGTGAATCTCTTCAGGCTGTAACCTGAAGCTTCACTAACAAGCTCCTTGAATCTTTCCACACTGTGTAACTGGGCTCTGAGTTAAGAAGGGTGCAAACAAATTTTGATCTCTGTCAAACTTGGGGTCATTCCAAGGCCAAAGGTATCATTTCTCAGTCTTGACTTCTTTTTTTTTTTTTTCCTTTCCCTGTTAAAAAAAAACCCAACAAACCCATGTGTTCTGTTTTGGTTACCTTCAGACGTAAAAGGGGAGATGATTTAGCAGCAATAGGGAGTTGAACAGTCTTTGGTTTGATATGGATGGAAAGGAAGCTTGGCAGACACAGAAATACTAACCTCTTTATAGAAAGCAGTGAAGTACGTGGAAATGCTTATGTAAAGTAATGCTTTTTAAAATTTTTAGGGGAAAAAAACCCCAACAAAACAACAAACCCATTCCATTGCAGTAGTTGAAAAAGTACAAACAAGTTTTAAATGTGATTTGAATAAAAAACTTAGGATTATATTGTTCTCAGAAGACCACGATATGGAATATATTTATATTTATGCCCTGTGTTTATCACTGTAGGTTTTTGATCAATGACGCAAATAATTTAGGGGAAAAGAGCATTTTCAAATTACCTTGTTTCTACTGGAAAAATATATGTAGTTCCTTTGTAATCCAGAACACTGGTATCTGTCACAGTCTCAGTGATGCTCTTTGGATTTAAATCTCTTTCATATAACGTTTAAATATATGCTACTTTTTAACTCGGAATGTTTTCTTTCAACTGTTGCCGTTTTGTAGTTTCACCGGTGATAATTAAAGAATGGGCTGCTTACAAAGGAAAATCTCCTCAAACCCCTGAACTGGTGGAAGCACTTGCATTCAGGGAATGGACCTGTCCTAATCTGAAGAAGCTGTGGCTGGGAAAAGCAGTAGAAGACAAGAACCGAAGAATGAGGGCATTTTTGGCCTGTATGAGATCAGATACACCAGCAATGCTCAATCCAACTAATGTGCCCACTCATCTTATGGTGCTCTGTTGTGTACTAAGGTCAGTGTTACCTTAAGGTGAAACAGAACGAAAGAATTGCTTTACTGTGTAATCTCTCCTATTTAACTTTGTGTTAAATGTGTTGAAAGTGTTAATTCATATTTGCAACTTCACTAAGAGAAGGGATTTGATTTGGTTTTAGAACCTTGCTGCTGGGAGTCTGAAAAGCATGATGTATATTCAGCATTACTTTCTTCAGTCTCTAGAGGACTGAAGGGAGAAGGAAAAACCTTCTTGTCTTGCAAAGAGGCCACTGTGAATTAGTTTACCCTTGCTACAGGTTTCAACTTAATAAACATAACATTTGTGGTCTCAGAGGCTGTGTTGTGAAGTTATAAAGCAGGTTATCAGGATGCATTGTTCACATGAATGATGCCCTGCCTTGTCATGCGTTAGATTCCCAGTGTTAGAACTGCTCATTCAGTTGAGATGATGTTAACCGACAGTTGAAGTATGAATTCTGTACTTCAGTGTTTCAAAAAGAAAGTCACAAGGTCCAAAATACTTACCTGTTTAATTTTCAGATTGAAAATTGACTGAGGAATTGAGAGACGCTTACCTTTTTGGAAAGCGGTGATTATTTCAATACACCTATCTTATAAATCTGGCAGAATCCAAGGTTAGCATGTTGCACGTGATAAATTTTCAGCCATTTTTGAGAGTGATATTGTAAATTTTGTCTTCAGTTCTATTGAACAACTTCTTGCCTTTTGAACGCTAGAACTCCTTTCTTTTTCTCCTTGTGGGATAGTAAGTATACAAAAAAAATAGTCCAAACAGTATTTTAAAGCAGAGCCCCCCCCTTCATTTGGGCAGCATGTTTCTCTCCTGTGACATGTGGCATATAAAAATTGTTGTTCGTTAAGACACGATGAGTGTAAAATTCCCCAATTTGAGTAACATGTATCTGGAAAACATGTTCACAAAGTCCTTTTACCATTGGTCTTTCTTATAAAGGCTGTTAATATCTATCTTTAGATGTATCAGAATCCACCAATGTTTTAAATTTTATTTTGATCGCCTGTTCTCCCCTTCTTCAGTGGAAGCAAGGTTTGCACAACTGGTCCATAGCCAGTAGCTCTTCCCTATGAGTTTAAACAAACATAAACTTCAAATCTGTTTAGTGTTTTGGCCTTTTTATTCAAATCTAGATAACAAAAACTATTTTTGTGGTTGCATTCTGGTGACTTCTGATCACATAAAATAGCATTTGATTTACCTGTTACAGGAAGCTTCTGAATAATTATGGGCTTCCTCTGTAGGTATATGGTACAGTGGCCAGGAGTTCGTATACTTCGTCGCCAGGAACTTGATGCTTTTCTTGCCCAAGCGTTGTCTCCAAAGCTCTATGAACCTGACCAGCTTCAGGAACTCAAGGTAATTCTGAGCTCAAACTTCCATCATTTAAGAAATTTATTTCCAGCTGATCCATATTGTTAACTGTAGTGGGTGATGTGTGTGTGCGCGTGTTTCACTAAAAGGCTTGCATAATTATCTGTACTTTCCAAAATACTTATCTTAGAATTTTAAAGAGTTGCAAAGGTAACTAAAGTCTTAAACGTATTCTATGGTACAGAGCTTTTTCTCAAAATTTAAGTAGGTGTCCCCTGGAAGCTTGAAATAAATGTAGTTTCCATTGGAAAAGCAAACAAACAAAACAACCAAAGAAAACAAACAAAAAACCCACAATAGACAATAAAACAAACCCCTAATTTTTCTTGTGTGGCTGCTTTTAAATACTAACCAGAGTTGGGTGTTTTCATGATTTGTCATTCAAAAGATTTTTGCAGCAAAGTGTAGAAATGGAGAGGGACTTGCATAATCTTGAATGGAAAAATGCAGGAGAAAAAAAGGGAAAACATTTTACTAATACTCAAAGAATTGTAGAAAAAATTACTTTGAGGATTTAAAAAAGTTAAGATCTGAAAGCTTTTATTGTTTTCTAATACATTATATGAAGTAAATACTGCTGGGTAACTGATGGAGTTGTTTAGTGCGGTATCCTCACTGTAAATGTGGAATGCTGGTCAGTCTGTGCAACATCATTTTACTCTGGGGGATTTCTCTGTTCAACCATCGTGTGCTCACAGTGAAATTTTCTAGCCTTTGAGCTGAAATATATTGGTTTTTGCTTTTACCTTGTGTGCTCTTAGAATTTATTCAAAATCTGTGGTGAAGTTCTCTAAATAAAATGGTAGAATAGAGTCCTTTTTTAAGCATATTTTTCTGAATGGAAATAATTTTAGATACTTTTTTCTATATGGTGTATCTTAAGCCCAACAATGTACTTGATAACTGAAAGCTGTGGGAGATATTAGGATGTATAGGGAATGCACAACTGGAAATGATCCCTCTTACCTCTTGACTGCATTGATGATCAACCTAGCAAAGGAGGTGAGACGCTGATCGCCTCTTCATCATGCAACATCATGTTGAAGACGTAATTTCAGGTAGTCTTTTGGGTACTGTAGGGCTCAAGTCAGGAAAGCCTGCTGACCAGTTCTACTCCTAGCAGTGCCTGGATACATGCTGTCCCTAGTTAAAAAAGCAAGGAGAAAGTGGCGCTTTTTTCCCCACTCCGTTCATATTCACGGGTACACACTGCAGAGGGGCACAGGCAATCCTACCACCGCTCTTCTCACAAGAAACACTAACTGAGCTCATGCAGATTTCAGCTATTAGGCTTTTCTTAAAACTATTTTGCCACAAATAACAAGTCTGCAAGAGCATTTCCAAAGCCAGCAAGTGACTATTTCTCTTCTGTGGGTGATGAGCAGAATCTGGGTTGCATTCCTGCATGTAGCACCCTGTCAAGGACTTGTTGGTATCAGTCTGCTCCTGGAAACTCAGCACTCGGCCACAGGATTACTAATGAATGTAAGGGGAAGAAAACAGCTGAATCTACTTCACAATCTATTTGAACTTGTCAGGAAGCAAGTAGAGAGTTCATGTGTTAGCAATAGTAATGGCAGAGTTAACAGAACAATGAAACCCTCTCCCCATATTTCAAATATTGAATATTGAACAATAATAAATAAATAAAATCCAACATGAAGACGATTTTTGGCCATCCCCTCGTTGCTGAAAAAGATGTGAGGAAACACAGGATGAAGACAACTGATGAATTAATGTAAGACTGCTTGTTTGCTTGAGCACTTAGGACTGGATTGCTTCTGACATGGATTATAAGCATACTGGACTCCTGAGAACAGCATTTTTGAGTACTTCTATTCTACTATTTTGGCTGATTTCTTTAAAGCAGCCTAAATATAGATCCTGTCCATCAGGAGAATCATTCAGGTGATTGCTGGAACTCCTTTTCAAGATGTTTACAGGATGTTCATGCTGGAAGCCCTGTGTGTCTACTGGGTCTTTTCAGAGCCCTGGAGATTCTGGTCCCAGAAGAGCTGACAATTGTCTGCATTGTGTGGAGACCGGTACTTTGTCTTCAGGGAGGCGTATGGCCGACCTCTGCCTAAGGAATGAATTGACAATGAGTTCTCCTGTATGTTCTGAAGAAGTGTACGTAGCTCATCTGAGGTGACAGGTGTTGGAGGTATAGCAGAGAGCCTTTTAAAGTTTCATGAGAACCTTGAGAGCATGGTTCCAAACATCTACTGCAGGCTCTTCTGAAGTTGAGTAATTGTACCTGTGGGTATCAGTGGAAATTCAGATGACAGTGTTGTAGGCAAGGCTGCCTGCATCAGAGAACAGCAGTGTATCAGCCACTTAGTCTTCGCAGTCCACTTTCAAAACACAATACAATAACCAAATAGCATCTAGGGGTAGAGATTTTGGCAAAGGTATCTGTAAGTTACCAAAGTCTTGCCTCTGTTGTAAAGTTCGATGCAAAGAGAAGGAAACCTCACTGTGAAAACTGCTGGTCTTACAGATCTAAGAAAGGAATTCCCAGGGAAAATATTTTTTTCTATTCCAACACAAAATGAAAGGCAGAGACAAGGCAAGTGCTAAAAAGCAAACCATATTTTTGTTTAATAGCAATTGTTCTCCAAGTTTTGTTTTTAAAGCATACATGAGAGTAATGTGGATGGCTTCCATACGATCTGTTGGTTAACTGAAAGATGCGATATTTCATGCAGTGTTGTTACTGCCTTCATACGGAGCAGCTGCTTCTCTTTTTATTGAAGTCAGTCAGAAGGAGCAGCTGAGTTTGAATCCAGCTGCGTATCTGCAAAATGATCCGGATAGTCTTTTGGATCTTAAAGGTTGCTTATGCATAAGGAAGGTACTGTAGTTTAATTTTAAAATTTAATACCAAGGTCTTGAAAATGTTCCCAAGAAAGGGCTGATATTTTCAGAAGCAATTTAGAGAACACTGGTAGTGATATTTTCTTACGCCAGACCTAAAAATATATTTGCTGCAAGCAAATCCTTTTTGCTTCCCCCACCAGCTATTATTCGCTATTTAATTCTGCATTTGTATACCTATCCTGCATCCTAAATAAAGCTGTTCTATGCATAAACATTACTTGGTTAGTAAGAGATGCATCTAACAGCAAATTCTTGAATCAAGATAATAGGAAATTCCTTATAAAGGAGTTGGAAGGGAAATGGGGAAGAAAAATTGAATGCTAACATTGAGCTCATTCCTGAAACTTTCTACATAATATCTTGGAAGCACAGAATTATTTGAAATAATTTTTAATCACATTTCCTACTGCTAATTTCCTGTGTCTTTAAAGCATTTTCTTGCTCTAGCATTGTTTGAAAAACTTCTACGTATGAATCTTAGCGCGCCTAAATTATTCACCTTATATGTGTTAGACACCACATGCCACAAATTAGCGATGAGTATTTTATTTAAAACTTTTTACTGACTTCTTGATAATGAATCGCAACATGGAAAATATTAGGCATAATTAATATTATTCATAAACTAGAAAATAATTTGAAAAATAATTACTGAGATAATAGAGAGGTTTTATTCTGTTTCTCCCCTCTAGAGCGGATGGATGGGAAGAACAGCCTTCCTGAGTGTTGCAGGTTTGCATATACAGGCAATAGATTCTGGTGCGTTCTTGCAGCGACACTGACAGTTAGGAGTGAAAAGTCCCTTTTATAAAATAGCTCTGTTTCCAAGAGTTTTTAAAATAATGTACCTATTGGACTTTGAATTACATCTCATTATTACCTTACGAAATTTAAATTTTATTTTTTTTTAACAGATTGAGAATCTTGATCCCCGAGGAATTCAGCTGTCTGCTTTATTTATGAGTGGTGTTGATATGGCACTTTTTGCAAACGATGCTTGCGGACAGCCAATTCCATGGGAGCACTGCTGTCCGTGGATGTATTTTGATGGAAAATTATTCCAGACCAAGCTCATCAAAGCAAGCCGGGAGAAAGTTCCGCTCATTGACCTCTGTGATGGTCAGGTGTGTAGTTCGGAAGTGTGACAAGAGTATCAAAGTGTGCCAGATTTTCCCAGGTGTTAGGTGTGGTTGGTTTATCGGTCACTTCCTCCACATATCTCGCTACTTATAAAAAAGAAGTACAAGGTGAATGGCTAATAGGTATTTTTCAGTTCCATTTACTCCCCGGTCTCTTGATGGCTGAGATGGCATTTTGAGAGATTTGGAAAGAGTAAACTGGCATAGATTTTAATTTCAACTTTTTCTCTCTAGAAACTGAAAGCTGAATGCAGTTGTGATATAAGGAGCAACTGAGTTAAAAGCTCTCTGCTCATTTGTTTTAAGTACTGTCTTTTTGGAAGAAGCTAGCACGACTGTCGCAAAGGACTAAGCTGCAGTGATTTTACAGTGAAAGAAAATTTGTCATTTCTAACAGTCACTCAGAATGTGAAAACTGAGAGAAATTGACAGTTTACTGAATGAAGAAAACTTAAAAAAACCCAAAACAAAACAATCACTTTTCAGGAGCTGTGAAATCTTAACACCACAGCTTACCTGTAGTTTCTGACTCAAGGCACACTGATCACAGATGACACGTTGATGGCACGTTGATGATGGCTGTGGTCCCTCTCAGGTGTGCTTTAGCCTGTTTACAGAGACTTTGTTTTGTAGTCGGGTTTATGATGATGATTCTGTTTAAGGTCAAGGACTGCATTAAGTATTCAGGAGACAGTAGGCAGAGGTTTCTCAGTTCCTTTCTGGAAAACGCTTTTTATCTTGTAAACTGTTTCTGTGTTACTGACTTTAAACTGTCTCAGTATTTAGACTCCCATCTCTTTAGTGATACATAAAGGTTTTCTTGTAAACAATTCAAATATTATTGAATTATTAGTAGGTAGGGAAGACAGATTACTGTAATTTTCTAGCTAGCTTTATGGAAGCTATTTGCAGTACTTATCTACTCTTTTATTATTTTGATTTCTTCTCTGAGTTTGTTGTGTAAATGTAGCTTTATACAATTGAAATCAGAATTTTAACATTTTGTGACATTCTCTTTCTTCTTCATAGGCTGAGCAGGCAGCCAAGGTTGAAAAGATGCGTCAGAGCATCCTAGAAGGATTAAATTTCTCCAGGCAGAATCATCCTCTCCCTTTCCCACCTCCACCTGCCATGCCTTTCTATCCAGCTTCTATGTATCCTCGACACTTTGGGCCAGTCCCACCACCTCAGGGCAGGGGGAGAGGCTTTGCTGGTAAGTGATGGGACAGTGGTGCAAAATATTTTGGTAGGAGTCATTACCTCATCTTTCACATTCCAAAACTACAGATTTGCCTGATCAATTTCATAGGAAAAATACATAAAAGGAGGTGGTTGGCATGTGCCAGTCACTGTATTCTATTGTTACTTTCATTAGCCATAGTCATGCAATGTGGAATGTGTTGTATTACTCTCTGTATCCACCAGGATTTTTAGTAACTGTGCCAGATCAAAATATTTGTATTATTCTTGTGTGAAATAGAAAAAAGAGGAATGGATCAACACTGGATGATATGAAAAGGCTCTTATTCGCACTGTACATTGCTTCAAAACATTCATAGTTGTAAATATTAAGAATGCCTAAATTAATGGACAGTTTAACTGTCAGGTTTGCAGACAATCTTCCCTCCTCCTCACCCCTTTGTGTTTTGCTACAGTCATTTAAGCATTGGCACCGTTGCAGTGTAAATGCCGATACAACCATTCCAGGCTGGTTCTAGAATTATTCCCTGTCTCCCAGTCTTCCTGGTACCAAGGCCCATAGGTGTACTGATACTGGACACTGGCAGTAAGACGTTCTTGAGGTGCCGTAACTGTAGCCATTGGAGCTCATTGCCAAAAAACTACTTGTGAACGTTTACAATGCTCATTAGGCTGTAGAAGTTGGGATGCCTGTTCCAAACCCAGGTTCAAGGCCTGCTATTTGGATAAAAGACCTTGTGCTCGCTAAGGCAGCAGGACATCTTTGGCCAGGGCTTCCTTGGCGACTGTGGCTTGCTCCCATGCAGCATCACCTGCAGGAGCACAGCCCTCCCTGCTGACTCTGGAAGGGTGGAAGGATGCAGCAGTGTCTCTGCTAGGGGGCCTTCCCAGAAGCCTGGCCCCCTCACAGCTTTTCCCCTGTCTTTCTTTACCCTGGGTCTAACAGGAGTCTATGGCTTCGGAGGCCCTTATGGGGAAACAGTAGCCACAGGCGCTTACCGGGCCTTCCGGGTGGCGGCAGCGGCAGGACACTCCGGAGCCTTCTCTGGCAATGACAGCAACAGGACTAGCAAGTTTCAGGGCGGTAATTATACCCAAAACCCTTTTCTTAGAGCTTCTGGCAAACAGCTTCCTTCACTTTATGGTTTGGTCTGAGGCTTTCCTACTGACTGCCGGTCTCCCTTTCCCCCTAACCGTCTCAGCTCTCACTGTCTAGAGCCTGCCCAGGCTGCTGTCCGCTCTGCTCTCCCAGGCACTCTCCCCAGGTCCCCGCTGCGAGCCCCCTTGGCGCCAGCCTCTCTCATGCCTAGAAACTCTCCTCCAAACACAGGATAGCTGTAAAAGCTAACGAGACGGTCTGTCTCCTGCGCTTCACAATGCAAGGGTGGAATCTGTAATCAGCTGAACTTTGTTTTGACTGCATTAACAGTTATTTTTTAAACTTTGGGAGCAGTTGAGCAAAAAAAAGCCAACATAGAAATGACTGACTTCAGTGTTCTGCTAACCCCTTCTTCGCTGTCATTAGTGTTGGCACAGACACAGGCGTGGGGTTTACTGGCCTACCTGTGTGCCCGCTGCCCATCTATACGAGGTGGGACAATGGAAATTCTTACATCTAATCCTCCATTTAGGGTAAAATTTTTCTATGTATTTAGCTGTTCTTTCTGGCCTCTGAGCTTTTATCCTAAGAGCAAACATACCTCTAATGCTGCATTGTGTGAATAACTTTGCCCCTGTAAAGAATGTGCATTTGAAGCTGAAAGACTTGTACGGGGAAGTATGAACTTTTTTGAACTTTAATTGGAAGTTTAGTTCTTAGCATATTGACCTTTGAAGACTAATTGCAGCTGCATAAACGCTGTGTTTTGTAACCATTTCAGTGCTGATGGTCTTAGCAGTTAACATCTGGCTCAGTTGCACTTTCCAAGGTTACTTGAAGTATACGTTATCCCCCAGAGTTGATCTTTTTAAGGGCAAAACACAGGTATGCAGATAGGAGCAACTTGAATAGAAGATACATTTGTATTTTAGACAATGGCAGTTTTAGTTACTGTCTTGGCAGGGGAAGGATAAACCTACGTTTTACACCCAGATCAGTTTAAATGCTCTAGTTTTTATAAACAACTTAGTGTTAGTACAGATTATTCTGCCTAGTAAGATGTTTATAGCAATTATAATCTGTGTCTCTTACGCTGATATTTGATGTTCACTAAAAAATGTCTATAAACCTGCAAAAATTACTTCATTAAGAATGCAGGAAAAAACCAAACTTCAGATATCTTGTAAAATTTCACTACAGTTTCTTTAATGCTTACTTAAAGTACATTTTAATTACTGAAAGTGAAGTACTCACCTAAGATCGGTTTTCTTTTCACAATTTGTAGCTATATTTTAAAAAAAGGAGGAAAGAAAGACTCTTGATAGTTACAGTACTTCTGAAAGACCACGAAACGAGACATAATCTCCCAGTATCAAAACAGGAAACTGTACAGATGTGATAAAATCTGGGCATACTAGTTTTCCATTCATTCTTAACTTCAACGTTATGATTGTGAAGATCAAGGTTTGGTTTTGCTTTTATATGCAGGAGTCCAACCTATTCCTTCTCAGGGAGGGAAACTTGAAATTGCCGGCACTGTAGTCGGCCACTGGGCTGGAAGCAGACGTGGACGAGGGGGTAGAGGACCATTTCCTCTGCAGGTTGTTTCTGTAGGAGGACCAGCGAGAGGGTAAGTGCAGTCTCGTGGAACATACTTTTAATATGTAATTTAATGATTGGGGGGGAAAAAGTAAAACGGGGGAAAAGCTGGAGGCATTAAACATTACATACAACGCATTTTAAGACACGTTAGGTGACTTTTGCCCACAGACTATTCAAGAAAAACATTTACATTGGTTTTAAGTTGTTTACATTCATTTTAAGATGTTTTTAATCGGTTATTCTGATGAGTATAAACATTTTTCTGTGCAAATAAAATTCATACTCTTTATCCTAGATAGACAGATAGGTACACACACGCTAGATTGTTTTGCATAAGGAAATGATTTGGGGACTTTCTCTTATATTAAATCAATAAACACATTAAACCTTATCAAAACTATTACAACACTCAATTACTTTCTTTGTCATGATAGAACATTTATTAAGTAGTATGATAAAAATTTTTAATAACTTCATTATGTAATTCCTCTGCAAAGTAGAACACACCTGAAGGACGTTTCTAGGTTTAATAGCTCTCTGCTACAGTTGTGATGGGAGATATGCTTAAAAGAATATTAATTTCTTCAGCTCTTCCAAATCATATCACTACAGCTGAAATTACAGGTGCACAATGTTTCGGAAAAAGAAATACTTTGTTACAAAAAGATCTAGTCCTTTACTTTCAAGATTATATTTTTTCCATAGGCTTACTTGTTCTGTGCTTAGCAGAACTGTCTTATCTTTAATTGTCTCCTGTATCTATTACAGGAGACAATCACAAAGTAATGTGATTTCTGTGTCTGTCTTTATATTAAATGAGTAAAGTTGGTATATTTATGCCATACTGAGTTAGGAAGCAGCAGTCTGAAGGAGTAAGTCTGACCTGCACGAATTCTTTTCTATGCATTAATTTAATCAAATTTTCACTATAAAGCATAGTGCTAAAGTCAGCAAGAGCTGTCGGAATGCCTGTGTTGTTAGACCGAGTGAGGAAATGGTTGTATCTGAAGCCCTGGGAGAATGGGAGCAGTGTGAGAAGTCAGAGCTGTCAGTGCGGGAGCAGGGAGAAGTATGAACAGCAGACATAGAGATAAAAAGTTCAGCAGCAGAAACCAGTATTGGTGTAAGAGCGTAGCTGACACTTGAGCAAATGTAGGTAGGAACATTTTGTTCTCTAGAATGAGATTCAGTTGCCAAAACATAACCATCTAGTATTGGTTTAGATGCTTCAGATTACTGTGTGGGCTTGTGGGGTCTGTAGGACACCTTTGCTCATCCAGAGTGGCAGCTGGAGACCAAGGAAATAAGCTGTGTGATGAGACAGTATGATCTTTTGGGTATTTTAATCTTGCTCCTCAGTTTCACCGGACAAAAGAACTTTTTTCACCATTTCAGAGAGGTTAGGGTTGGTCAGGGTTAGGGGTTTCTGTGAGGATGCACGAACAGAAGAAGAATCTGGCTTACTACAGAGCTTGTCACTTTTCTTCAAATGCACTGACTGCAGAACTGTATCCACGTGTACATGTCTGGGTAATGTAGAGAGTCATACTTGGACTGCTGTCTGGCTGCTGCGGGACTCTTGAGTGATGATCTGGAGACACCTTCAGGTTCAGATCTGGCTTACCTTTACACATACCATTGATTGACTTCCTGCACAGAAGAGCAGTTCCTCCGTTTTCTGAAGAAGCAAATACATGAATTTATGCAAAATATCAGTAGCCAGGAACTAACACTGGCAAGTCCCACATTGAGAGCCCTCCTTATCTGGGAAGCAGTCAAATCACTGAAAGGGTGTTACTGCTTCTGTACGTACCTTTAAGGCAGAGAAATACTGTTCTCTGATAGTAGTTGTTGAGTTAGGAGACAAAATACCTGACATTTTCTCTCTGTTGGATGTACTACCATTGGGCAGTTAGATTTGGGTGCAAGTTGTGACCTTTAAAAAGACAGGAAAACTTTCTGATGATCTGGCACAGATCTTCCTGCCTCCATCAGATCGTAACAGATGTTACATTCTTTGCATGTGGAGTTACTAGAATTAGTCAGAGGTAAAAACTACTGCGGGCAGCTTATCTGTTTGTTGTGTCAGCTGATACTAAAACCTAGCAGGAAAACAAACTAGTGTTAGTGTTCTGTCTACAACCAGGCATTTTAAGATTGGGGTTCTTGTTGGCAGATGCTATCTTCCTACTAAAGAACACTACTAGGAGACTGCCTAGTACATTTTCTGCAATTTATCCCCTAGTCCTGCACCCTCTGTTTCATTTTTCATCTGTTTCCCAGCAGAAGGGATCACGTCACTCTTGTTTACACAATTGTCCCATGTCTCTGTGAAACACTGAACTTGGATGTTATTCTTACTGTGTAAAATGTGGGAAATTCTTACCTCCCTGAAGATCACAATTTCACCTTGCTCAAAACAAAAATGAAACCCAAACAACAACAACAAAAAATCCCCACCAAACCAACAACAAATGGGATAGATAAGCCCCGTTAAAATCTTTGGAAAGAATGCAGTAAGAGTTACTCAAATGTAAAACAGCTCTTCCCTTTTATTCTTTGCTGTTGCTTTTAAATCCTAGTATTTAATTTCTTACTGCTCAGTGTGGAAATTTGCAGTGTGTGTGAAAAGACTTTTGTGGCCCAGATCAGCATTTCTCCACTGAGTCACTGCAGCATAGCTTCATTTTTGCAGCACAGCAGCAGACGATGTTGGAGCACTACAGAAAAGCTTTACCTCCCCTGCAGGCGTGTTTTTGTACAGCTCACAGAGACATTGCTGGCATGTGGCAATTGTCGGGTAGATGGAAATGAGATACTGTTGAATTGCGACCACTTTTTGTTGCCAGAACAGCAAACTGGGTGATCGCAGCCCACGCAGCTTAGAAACTGGGCTGGGTGCAGGTCTGGACCTTAGCAGCACCTGGCTGCTCTGTCCCACCTTCAGAGGGGTCAGTCTTCATGCTGGAACCTTCTAGTAATCGGGCAGTGGTTTAGGAGAAAAGTGGAGCAATCAGGTATTTCTGGTAGAGAAAAAAATGATTTTTAGGTGAGAAGTAGCCATTGACATAATGATAAGGAAGTTGAGTTTCTGCAACTGATGGCATTAAAATAGTTTTAGCTGAATGAAAGTTTGTTCTGATCTGAAATGATCTTTATTGAATCAAATCAAAAAGCCACCACCTGATGTGTCCTGGTTGGAAGCCTCTATTTGAAAGCATCCAAACCTGATAAAGTGCTACATGTCAGATACGGCTGAAGCCTCTTTTTTCCTCAGCTTCTTAGATAATTTTGTATTCTCCCATCAAAACTGAAGCAATTTTGTATTTTGCTTTCCTTTCTTTTATCTGATTTCTTCTGTCTAGTTTATATGTGGGAAGTGTTATTAAATGGAAGAAATGGCATTATAAATGGTTCAAATTGCCTTTGGTTTTTTTTAAGGTGAAAGTATTTTGAGTTCTGTTTTTAAAGCACTGTAAGGATAATTTGACACTTAGAAAATATTTCTGCAAAGCTTGAAAGTACTTTTTTTTTTTTCCCCCCTTCTAGAAGTGAAATATAGGAATTGTCACTTTATTGCTATGAAAACAAAATATTTCTTAGGTTTCATATACTTGCAAGCATGAGAACGCTGTAATTTTGAATTACTCATATTGCTTCTTAAAAGAAATGTAAATGTTGGTCACATGACAGTAAAGCTAGGGGAAAAAAAATAAATACAGCAAAATAAATCTAAAGTAGCTTTAAACAAAACTGATGTGTATTTTTGTTCCTTCTTTTTCCTCAAAACTTACAGGCGTCCTAGAGGAGTTATTTCCACTCCAGTGATAAGAACTTTTGGAAGAGGTGGAAGGTACTATGGGAGAGGTTATAAAAGCCAGGGAGCAATTCAGGTAATAAAGCCATGTGCCTGACTTCAAACCACTCTAGTTTACATGCTGGTATGGTTGGACTCCCAGACCAGCTAATGCTGACAAGCACAACTTTAAAAGATGACAGTGTTTCTTACAGTGATCTTGCCTACATGTTAAAGCCGTAAGCTGCACAGGCAGTGACGGGTGACAGGCTAAAATTCCATCTCACTTATGAGCAAACTTTGGTTATAAAGACAGACATGGAAAAATGTATTTTGATATGAAGGCTGTGCAAGTCTAACCAGCCATGGGATTAGAAGAAAACTGAGGGAAATGGGAGAAACACAAAGCTGAAATGAATTAGGCATTTCTGCTCCCACTCTTTCCCAGTTTCTTTTCTAGGACCACAGTCCAAGAAGAAAAATTAATAGCAGTAGAAGGATCTTTGCTGTTGCATGGCTCCAAATATAAGAACTTACTCTAAACTTTTAGGAAGTAACAGATGAGTCTTTGCCCCCATGAGCACCCAGGTTCATTTTGGTGATACTGCACTAAGATTTTGTGGATCATGGGTTTTGTCTTTTCTGTGGGTCCTTTAAATACAGCTGAAGCAAACTGCTGGTTCATATTAATACCAATTGCTTCAGAGTTTTGTTTTCCTCCCTTTTCCATTGTTTTGCTGCTATGCAGTTCTGAATGTTGATGCAAGTCCCAATGGTGATGGAGGAGTGGGTAGTAAACAGGTGGAAGACTTTCACAATAAATCATATGGATGTGCATATCACATCATAAGGATGTGCAGTTTGTCATGGAGACGTGAGTTGGTAGGAGTAGGGAGATGTTTGCAGGTATCTGACAGTAAGAAGGAATGTTCTCCAGTTGACAGTGAAGCAGCTGTTAACTTCAAGTAAAACTTGCTGTGTTCCAGATGTAAAAATTCAAATATTTCTCTTATTTATTAAATTTCTGTGTACATAGATTATATATGTCTACAAACATACCTATGCATTTAAACTTTACATCTTTAAATACAAGAGAAACAATTACGTTAATTATATAGTATCTAATTTCCAAGTACATTAACCTAGGAAATAAAGGAAGCCCTGAAAATGCTCCCAAATATTCTGAACTTAATAAAGGTTTACATATATGAGAGTAGTTCAGATAGTACCTGAAATAGGTGGTAGATGGTCTTGACAGACAGAGAAGTTTGGGTATTCACGTTTTTATTAGCGATACGTAACTTGAATAGCAAATACTTGTGATAGCCAGGATCTGAGTCTAAAACTGTGCCTGTGATAGGGAGAAGAAAGATTGGTCCTGAGCTCATTGGATGTTACAGTCACCAAATCACTGTACTCCAGTGTGTGTTCCTTTTACAGGAAAAGATAAAAAGTGAATTAAAGTGCACGTGGCAGGGAGAACTTGGAAAACTTAATGCATAACAGGGAGGTTTTGATACGCAGTTAAGCCTACCTGGCAGCAGTGTACTTCCTTGTCTCACAAACTGAGGCAGTTAAGGGCCTGCATAGGGCCAGATTCAGACATGCATATTTACATGCAGTAAGATCCTCCCCACTGTGGCTTTACTGATGCTCACTATGAGGTGACAGCAGGAAAGGTTGGAGTATCTGACCAAAATAAGCAATTTGTCTTTATCCAGCATAAAAGATGAGCCTGTTTTTTCACAAGAGGAGACCTCACTCTTGATCTGGAAAGAAACAAAAGCGTGTGTTGAATCTAAACCAATACTTAGTAAAGCTTGTAAAGAAGTACATTTGCACACAAGTGGTAAATACTGTCCTCGTATGCCAGTCATGTACCTGTGCAATGAAGAATTTATTGTGATTTTTCTGAAAAAATGAGGTTTGTGATCCTGATGTGAGAGAACAGAGTTCTTACTCGCTGCACAATCTTCCAGCAATTCAGAAAAGTACTAACCATGCTGTTTCTAGTGTGTAAACAAAAAAAAAACCCAGATTATTACACTATGAAACCATTTGCTATTGTTTGAGGTGTGCAAGATGCCCGTATCTTGAGAAATTTCTTAGTATTTGACTTTGTTAACAGCGTGACAGATGAGTACGTTGCTTCTTAATAACCCGACCTACTTACGTCGTTTTGTCGTTGAAAGCCTGTTGTGTTTCTGGAACACTTAAGATTCGTTGTTGCAGATACTTAACACTAAATACACGTTCTAAAGCTGCGTATATCTGGTTTTTATTGCTATACTCAGTCTTGTAAGACTCTGCTATATGCTTTTTTTACGAAGTCACTTTCTAAATCTCAGAGGCATATAGACCAGTACAGACACTATTGCATGGAACTTCGGCTCTTCTTTAAAAATTGTCTGAAAAAAGTTTTGGTTTGTATTTGGATAACATGTAATCATATCATTAAATTATAGCGTATATGAACCAAGAAGCAGAGTTAAGCCGCATATTGATTCTCAGTTTTGGTGTAGCTCTCGCATTGTGAAATAACTGAAATATCGAAGTTAGAAAGGGCGTTGCACCACGGGAGCATCAGAAGGCATAGCTAGAAGGCACTCGGAAGTACTAAACGTTCTGTCTCATCCCTGTTCTTTATTTTGTCTGCCACTTCTTGTTTCAGCGGTACATGATACTCGGTATTCGCTTTTGAAACTTGTGCGCGCTGCATGCTGCCGATGAATAGTGTCATTGTAACCGGTTGTAAATGTGTAGCAGTGGTTCTTCAGTAATTTTCTTCTTTTTTTAAAAAATAGGGCAAACCTCCTTATGCTGCTTCAGCAGAAGAAGTAGCCAAAGAACTTAAGTCAAAATCAGAGGAATCTAAATCCTCAATTGTGTCTTCAGATGGATCCCTGGCTGAAAATGGAGTTGTGAATGAGGAAAAACCAGCTTCCCAGATGAATGGGAATACAGGAGACATCAGGGCTTCCAATCAGTCTGAAAGTGCCTTGAGTAATGACTCTAAAATGTGCAATACAAATCCTCACTTAAATGCACTAAATGCAGACAGTGTTTGCCATAAAGATGACGCTCTTGAGGCCACTGTCTTAAAAAAAGAAGAGTAAACTTATTTTTTATAGAGGGTGAAGGATGTTGGGAAGGGTCAGGATTAGGAATATCTGGAAAGAAAGAGAGCCTACAGTTACGTACATTTTTTCCTTTCCGTAAGAGAAAAATGAGGACTTTGGAAATTCGGATCCCTCTTTGATGTCAGAGATTTAAACAACACATTTTTAGTTTTAACCAGTTGTAGTCAAAATGCTACAATAAAACAAAAAAGAAAGAGAATGAAGAGCATTTGACTCCCGCACTTAAAATGAAGTATACATAAAGTTTAAACTGGTTATGACAAAAGCTTGTAGTTTTGTTTTTTGAAATATAAAGAAAACAAATTTTGGCAGTCTTTAAGTATATATAGCTTAAAATATAATTTTTAGTACTTGGCACCATATGTATGCCATTATATTTGATTTTGCATTACTGTGTCACAATAAAGCTTTCTTTAAGGCTTTTATTTCATGATTATGGGGGGAAAAAGGCACAACCACAGTTTTTTCTTTCTTAAATTTCATCACCGTTGATGTGGTTCTTTTGTGTTAAAATGTGCAAACTATCGAAACGAAAAATTATAGAGTAATACTGCAGTTCTGCTGATTTTAAATATACATCATACATACTTTACAAGCAAGTTAAATGGAGATAAACTTGAAATCATAGAAGATGCAAATGACCTTTCAAAATAAACACAATGTGTTCTGAAACTTTTTGTGACTAATACCATGCATCCGTGATCAATGAACTATGTGGTTTTGAATCAGACGTAGACCATTAGTACTACTATTTGAGCTAAACTTCTGCATGGTTCATAATTTTTAAAGTGTGTAGTTAATATTATGCATGTTATTGTCCTCTTTCTTCCATTCTTACAAGTACTGTGCCCATTTGCAAAACAAAAAGCTAATAATCAGTAATAGTCCTATAAAAGATGTTAACTATGTTTAGTCATTGACTGATCTTGCTCTAACCTTAAAATTTTGTGATTATTGACCTCTGTTGCATTTATTCTAAAACTTAAAAAAAAAAAAATTATCTAGCCGTTTTGAATATCAACGTTACCCTGGTGTACTCATTGCTGTATGCATTATTGTTCTCTGTTGCTGTTTTATGCCTTCATATTAGCAAATATGAAATTCTGTGAAAAACAAAAAAAAAAAAAAGCTTTGATCTTCAAAAAAAAAAAAAAGTACCCCCCTTCTGTAGCAGGAAACAAATGGCTTGTTCTTGAGAACTTTCCCATCAAGAATTTAGTATAAGCAAATATACCTGTATCATTTTGATGTTTTTGTTAGTGTTTCCAAACTTAATGTACTTCAAAATCAGAATCATTTCTTTATATTCGTTTTCATATAATTCTCCTGATGCTCTTCATCACACATTAGTGATCAGAAATGAGGTGTAATTCCCCATTCCCTGCCCGCAAGAGCTAAGTAGGTATCTTAATGTAAGTTGAAGGGAGTTCTGCCCCAACTCATGGATTGTGCAAGAATGAACTACTGTTGGGTTTGATTGGTTGTAGATGGATTGTGGTGTGGTGTATTTGAAGGCTATTGAATGCAACTTACAGTGCTTAATAAAAATCTTTATTCTTTTAGTATAAAATACTGTATGCCTTTTTTGTCAACTATTTTTTTAATTAACATGTTGTAAATAAAAGTTTTCCTATGCCCAAATAAAGCAACTGAGTTAGCAGACTACGTGATGTCCTCCCGAGAGTCGGAGAAGGAGAACGCCACCGTTACACGCTGCTGCTGTTGGGGGGATGCTGCGCTTGGTCGGAGTAATGCTTTTTCCTTTTTGTGCTGTGCAGCTCCTTCAGCCGTCCATGTTTAAGTGCGAGACGGTTGGACAGAAATCAGAGGGGCAGGCCTTTAAAGAAGAAAAAGACCCACCCCAGGTGCTTGCAGGGTTTGGAATATAAGATGATGGACAGTGCCTGTATGTCAGGAGAATAAATTAGCCTGTTGCGCAGGAGTGTACATCATGGATCATACTGACATAACCCGAGGAGTTCTAAATCTGTATGTCGGTTGATCTCGGGAGAGGTTTTTGTCTGGGCACGCCCTTATTGTCTTGCTGCCTCTCTATGAAGGTTCATCTGTTTACCCTGGTGCCTGACACATGGTTAAGAACAGGCTTGCCCTGGGCGTTTTGATCTTGTGTTGTGTCTAAGTGAGTGGTGTTAACAGCTCTGCGCTCCAGGTGTAGGTGCCATTTGTAGCAGCACAGCTGTGTTTTGTGCAAATGACAACCATCCGTCTTACCCTCTCCTGAAGTCAAACAAGCTGGAGAGGAGCGGTCGTGGTGGCGTCAGGGCTGCTTTCTGGGGAATCTCCTTTGGAACTGCCACCATCGTGTCCCTTCTGCGCTGCACTGATGCAGTGTTACTTGCCCCAGATTAGACCTTGTCTGTTCTGGAGATAGTACCCAATCTCTTGTTCTGGTGAGGGTTCAAATTGCCCTGTTTTCCAGCACTTTCACTTTTCTAGCATAACCTGGTCACTGGCATGGAATAAACATAAGAGAGCTGTTCCGCTCCCGTAATCATCTTTGGGGCCCTGCACTGGACTCTCTCAAGCAGTTCTATGTCCCTCTTGAACTGGGGGGCCCAGA
>JAAGNO010018660.1:18327-33368 GCA_033439905.1 Ceryle rudis
ATCTTTATTGCTGTGGTTTGGGAGACTGTCTCTCCACAGGGTCTTTTAGTGTTGTTCCTTGATGCCTGAAGAGCGCTATCAGTGACTGCATTACCAATGAGTTAACACCTTAATATTATTACAGTTTGGCTCTGCTTGGAAGATTCCAGCCCAAATTTAATTTGACAGGAATGACTGGAACTTCTTCAATTAGATGTCTTGGCAGAAGGAGCTGTAGCTTCTATATGATCAATGCACATATTCAGCTGCCATTGCTGGTTATGTAGGGTTTCCAAAATTATGAGACAGACTGTTGAACATGTACATGTGAACAGCAAAAATAGGGATTTTTATTTTAAACTTCTGTTTTAAATTTTAGTAGGAATTTAGCTTTTATTTGGGAAGGGAGAGGGCATATAGATCTTTTCTCATTTTCAATCTGTGCATTTCAAAACTCTTGACAACTCTTGACATCAAATATATACATGCAGACAGCTTTAACAGTGTTGTACTAACTATTATTCTCTAGGTTCTTGCTACCAACATTCTCTATACTTGAGAAAATAGAATGGTGTCTTACTGGAAAAAAATATTTGGAATGAAAGGTACTTAATTACTGACTCTTGCTTCTTCTGGTTTGCAGGACACAGGCCTCTGAAGGAGGACATATAGCACCTTTTTTTGTTTGTTTTGGGTTTTTTTTGTGTGTGTCCCTTTAATTTTACATCATTAGTGTAGAGATAAGGGTTTAACACATCTAATCTTTGATCTTGGTTCAGTAGATTGCTTCTCCATTGCAACTTCTGTTTAGATTTATGGAGCATGCAATTGTCAATGCCAACCGGTGAAAGTTTTTCTGTACAATTGTGGTACGATGTTACTAGAAGATGTATACAGCCGTGCATTTGAGATTAGCTTGATCAGCTCGATGATGTAGTAGATGCAGTCTGTTGCTTCTGATAAACATTGCTTATTTTTTTTTCAGTCAGGGAGGTAAAGAAAAGGGCACAGACAAATAGCTTCTCTTGTCAGTTATCGTGGTAACCTAAAGGCACATGGAATACGAGCTACTAGTGAAAGATGATCCTGGTTATTCCTGTGTGTACTGTGCTGCTGAGGGAGCAGCACCCGAGTTCCCTGCTGAGATGCAGAGCAGCGGAACCCAGAGCTGCAAACAGTAGCGTTGAGGCCATTGGTCTCTCACGAACATACTTGGGGTGAAGGGTGAAGAGAAAGTGGATTCCAGGAATATGGGAGTGGTGAGAAATCCAGGGATTAGTATCGTTTGTGAGGAGCATGTGGGATACAGGCCAGGCTGCGAAAAGTAGGTCTAATAAAACTTTCTGCTGCTGTGACTTTTCTGTTCTATACATCACAACCTTTTAAGACATACTTCAATATCCCTGACATCAGTTTTAGCACTTTGTTCTGTAACTAGGAATAGAGGGAATGTTCTGAGACCTGTGGAGAGTAAGTTTTGGGGGTTTGGTTTGGGTTTTTAGTGTGGTATGAAAGCAAAGCAACTTCACGCTTGCTTTTTCCCCTGGGACTTTGAAATGAAACAGACAGAAAGTGGGCAGTTATAAAACTGCTTGGTTTGGTTTTTATTATTTCAGGGTATGCAATTAATTATGTAAGTTGGAAACTGACCTTGAGTTTATCATCAGACAGATGTTTAATGTTTCCTTCAGAAAGTAGTTGTGAAGTAGTAGCTGGCAAACAATTGTGAGGTATGCATTGATGTGGGAGAGACAAACTGCATAGAAACCTCTTTAAATTGGTTGTGCATGTAGTATGAACAGTGATAGACAAATGTAGCAATTACTGAGAAGTGTTTCCGATCTGTCTTTTGTCTGATTACAATTCTAAGAGGTTTTAGTTCTCATTCTCACTTAGATTCTTTGATCACTTTGTGGAATTTAAAGTTCAAAATGAGGTTGTTCTGTTAGAGCTTTTTACAAATATGTGTAGCTTAACCAGAGAGGAAGAAGGTGGAGCAAGGGATGAGAAGCAAATATTGGTCTTACTGAAACTGGTTGTCTTCAGGCTAGGAGTTAGGTGGGAAGGGATTTTGATAATTTTCATTTGTAACAGTTAAGGTGAAATGTTTGTCATTTAACAAGACAGTGATTCATACTGGCTTATGTACACAATGAAGAATGAATTACTAGTGGCTTTAATTTCTCTTCATCAGTTTTAGTTTGAGAATGATTTTTCTTTTTTTTTTTCAGAAATGAAAACTTTATTTTATGAAATATTTAATGAACTGTAGCTATGGGAATGGACCCAACATTAGACAACCAAAGATCTTGAACTGCAGTTATGCTGAGGTTATTTAAATTTAAGAAAGAACATTAAATATTTGTTTCATTTTTTGAAAGCAAGCAAATGATCACATTTTTACTTGTACAGCTATTCTTTGGACATAAATTTATTTAAAAATGAATACAATCGTTCAGTGTAATAATACTGCAGAATTAAAACCAATCTAGAATGTCTTGTGATACTATTATACTTTCTGTGCCTGCTATAATTAGATTATAATTGTAAATAAGTTGTGCCTCTTAATTTTACATCATGCATTTTTCATCAGAGTTAGTTTGAGAACATAAAGTGGAGAAACGTGCTGACGATTCATGTAGCCTCAGCTTTGACTAATAGATCACTTTGATCTTTTTAACTCCACTTAAAACTGTTCTGAGTTTGCCAAAGATAAATAATCTGTTTACTTTTCATAAAGTTGAAAAAAGGTGACAAAAATACAGGCTTTGACATTCAGTTCTGCATGCTCAGAAGAAAAAGGAAGTTGGAAAGATAATCTGAAGTATAAACTGTCCTAAGAGAAGTTTACAACCATCTCTTTGTGTATGCTATTTTGTAATAAGTGTTTTAATCTCTTCTGGCTGCATACATGAAACCAGAATAATTGAGATAAAACTGGAAAATAATATTCCATTAATAAACTGAAGTGCTGTAGGACAAGTTGATAGTCGTAGTTCTTAAATCAGGTGAATCTTTTTCTCTCTTTTGTGACTAAGGGTTTGTGACCTTCTCTGGTAATTCAATATATTTATGAATTCCAATATCTCACATCTGACTTGATTTGTAAAAACTGACTTGAAACATGTAAGTGCTTTTATGCTTGCAAGCACCAGTTTTCTGATCACTTCTCTCCAAAGGGGAGAATTTGCTATAAAAGAACTTGTCTTGCCCTTGTTGAAAGTCTAGCAAGGGAACTGTGAACACTGTAGATGGTTGATTGCACGGCACTGTAGCCTGGGACAGCTGCGTAGATCAGAATGGCATAACCGCATGTCTGAGAGTATCACCAGAGATGGAACTAAGTCTCACCTGGTCAAAGTCCAGGCTATGTGCTGCTGAGATGCACGCGCTGACAGGGCTTTCACTTCTGTGTTAGCTGATGACTCCCTTTTATATCAACTCTAAATTCACTGTAGATAGGTATTCCTTGGCTTATTTCACTCGTAAACCTCTCATTTTGTTGTTGGTTGCTGTTCTACTCGTATATGAAATCTTGCATTGTGAAGTTCTCATGATGGAAATAAATAATAAACAGTGATGTGTTTTCTTGGTTTTCTTAGTTATGGGATGTACAGCAAGCCAATTACTTATATATAAACTCTTTGTAGAAGAGGATGGCTATTTTGCATTTTAAGTTTATAGGTTTGGGCTCCTAACTGTTGTTACAGTAAAAGATTATGATGCTGTTATCTATATAGCTTGTGAAGCAGTGCATGACAGTTTTCAGTGGGACCGAGCATAATAAAATACGCGTCTCAAAATTTACCCTACTTTGCATCATCTGAAAACTGAAATCTAGACACCTGTTCCAGTAAGCATTTGTGTTTGGGGCGGGGGGGAGTAGGATCAAAAATTGTATCTTGTGATCTTGAAATGTAAAAAACTACCCCCCACAAACCAAAAGAGCCCAAAAAACTTGTTCTTTTTTCCTAAAATGCTTAAGAGTTCTGGTAGAGTTTCCATTAAGCATAACCGCTGTATTTACATTGTTCTGGTTTCTTTAATTATGGTTGATTTATAGGTGATATCATCATATCAACAAATGTAAATCTTTGTCTGAACTTTCCTCATAAACATTTCTAGGAGTTGTATGCTCTTGAATTTAGTTCTCTGCTTAAAGAAAAAAATTCACCTTCCTGTAGGAGCTAAATAAATTCTCTACCACAGTGAGGCAGCAGAATTCAGTTGTCCTTTGCCAGCATCTAGTAGGTTGGTTTATCATGTACGTACAAGTGAGGAAATCAGTCTCTCCACTGACCTTCTTTGTACGGTATTTTGCAGCTTTTTTTTGTTTTGGTTTTTTTGTTTGTTTGTTTTCTTTCTATTATTTTCAGAAAGACCTATGCAGATAAGGGGGAGTGACAGTAGTGAAGCTGTGTCAGATGCACAGAGTTCATGAGAGGAGTAAAGCAACATCTCTGAGATTGAGAAGTGCAGTTCCTGGAATGAACTTTGAAATTGTAGTTGTGTATAATATGTTTTCATTACTGATCTATGGCTTTTTGCCAATTATGTATATACATCATTGAAGACAGCAATATTTTTATATTGCTATTATAATTGAATCTGTATGAAGCATTTAGTTTTGCATATATTTTATCTAAGTTTTATGTAAGCATTTTAAACATTTATTTTTAAAATGAAAAATTGCATAGGTTGGGGATAGGAAGTCCGTGCTTGTCAGATGAGTTTGTAACGCATTTACTGATGAGAATTTATTATGATTTTAATTTCTTCATTTTTCATTTGCCATTTTTTTCCTTTCAAAATACAGTTGTATAAAAAGAGTGGGGAAAAAAGTAAAATTGCTGGGCATCTAAGAACAGAAAATGTGCAAGAGTATCTGCTTCACTGTTTTAAAGGCTTTATGAATTTTAGTAATTGCTGTCTCTGGGTAGAGTTAAACTTTTTCATCAGTCTTCGTTTTGTGAATCTATTTTGCTATTACTAGTGCTTTGCTTAATTCTCTCTGTCTTCATCACAGTCAAATATTACGCTGTCCAGTTCTCTGTGTACACTTTCTCGTTAAACTGAAGTACTTGCTGTTGTTACAATTTAAGAATATAATTTTTCCTGAGATAATTGCACACTCATTAAAATGACTGCAATAATTGTCTTTAAAATGTGCCAAAAGAGAAGCATTTTTGTAAAGAGTAGTTAACAGATGGCAAGCATAGGAAGGAAGCTTCTGGCTAGGTCAATTTACAGGAGTAATCATACAGATATCAAGGCGAGACTAGTTGTCAAAATTAAGTAAAATAGTTATTTTTTAAAAAAAATTATATTGCAGCATAAGTGATAAAATAATCTAAATAATTATTTGTAAGCAGATGTCTTGTTAACACTGAAGAACTATAAAGCAATTCAGTAATGTGAGAGTACTGACTTGGAAGAAGCAGTACCTAATTACAGAGAAAACAGAAAACAAAACCCATCTTAGATTGTCTTCTAAAGACAGCAACACACACTATAGGCTGTTAAAGCTATAGTTCAATATAAGCCTAATTTATAATTAGTTTGAGTAAACAGATGTGTGGTAAAAAGCTCCCATTCGTTCACCTTGTGTTAATGCAACCATTTGTGCTATGAACTGAACTGGGAAACCTATTCGGGTGCAGAGAAGCTTTTTACTTTTTGTCAAGAGTGATTTTCAAGTATACAAGTTCCTGATTTAGTTCGCCTCTTAGTTGCTCAGAATTGTGTACTATAGAAACAGTGGTGGGGAGAGAGGAAGGAGTGGGAAGCATGATTTTCTGCAGTAGAAGCATAATAATTGTACGCAGGACCGCAGCCTCAAATGCGAAGAAGAGAGCACTACTGGGCTCCCTGTGGGACTGTGCATTGGCACCAGAAACCACTAATCTGCATTGTCTAACACTGTTATCTAAAGTCTGAATTTCAGCATGCCTTCAAACATGCCATTACCTCTAGAACTTCCAGAACATACTGCTTCATCTTGAGACATTTTGTAGAAAATCAACACTTTATACTGAAGTGTTATTACTGAAGAGAAGCAGAACTTTTAAAGATGTTAACCGGTAGTATGATTCTGAAGCCAAAGAATCTGAAGTACATTTGGAATTCATGTGGCTTTTATCCAAATGTCTGTATACTTTCTACGCTCAGGTTTTGCAACTTCTTTTAGTTATTAATTCTAAATGCATAGAGAAATCAAAATAATTTTCAGCACTTTGTCCACCTAACAGCCTCTTACACTAGGAGAGGTATGTTTTCTTTTGTTCATTATTAAGTTAAAAAAATTGCATAAGTTTCTGGTACAAGATAGTGTCTGTCTTCAGTTTGGGATCTCGGTCTCCTAAGGCTAATAAATACAAGTGAGTGGCTTTCTAGGCTGGTGAGCTGAGAATTCTTATGTTGATTTGAGTAAGTTTGATAAATGAATCTAGGAAGGTAGCTTTAGGCTAAAAGCAGTTGACAAGTCTTACACTTTTGAAAGCTCTGTAATTTGTAGTAGAGATTGATTTTTTTTCTTTCACAAATGTGGCAGGTTTTCTTTTGTGTGGGTTATTTGGTTTGTGTTTGCACTTACTTGGGTTTTTTTTTTTTTTTTCCTCCCTTGATGTCTTCCTGTGAAGGCTAGCGTTTTAATTTATATCTTAGGAAATTGTTCCCATCTTTTACATACTGCCTTTTCAGGAGTTAGTCTGTCTTTGAAAGTCATTTCAACATTGGTAGCATATTGTAGATGTGCGCATAATGCTATTCAGTAGCACGTTGAATTGCAAAGCAGAGCTAGGAAGGCCTCTTTGAAGAGATATTCATGACTGCACAATTCAGTCGTAGTTTATACAGTGGAAAGAAAAGTTTGCCTTAGTGTTTAAGACGATAGTGCAAATATTTTGGTTCTGAGCATTTTGTTTCTTTTCTTACAGCTTGAAACACTGTTTCAAAAAAGGAGAGGTCTGACTGATAAGTTTATTCTTAAGATTATTTTAAAAACCTAAGAACAATTATTTCACTCTACCGTCTTTTTTTACTGAGTACCACAGGTGTAGGAGGAGAGTTCTTCATTAGGTTTTTAAGCAAGCCTAGTAGGAAAACATAGTGATTGTGCTTTTTGTGACTGGCAACATTCTGTGGCATACAGTACCTGTTCTTACACTTCAAAAGGATACGAAATAGTGCTAGGAGAATGCAGTACTTTCGGGTTGTTTTTCTTCTTTGCTCAATCTTTGTAGCAGCTGCTCATGAGGCCCAGGTATGTCTCGGCTTGATGTGTAAATTGTTGTAGCAGGAACTTTGGTTCTTGCAAGTCTTAAAAGCAGCAGTCAGCTGTTGGAGAACATAACTTGTCACAAGGAAGGCAGGTAAATTAATTTACGGAACCTGTGAGGGACTAAATCCGACATGTCTTTCTGTCTGAGTTTCGTAAAAACAATTTGAAAAGATGAAAAGTCTGTGTTGTAGCTCCTATGTATATCATCCTGTGGAGGATTCTTTGACCTGATATCAGGTGGTGTTATAAGATCTGATCAGCTCCAGGTACTACACAAGAGACATGTTTTATGGTGCAGGTCTGTGTGCTTTTTGGCTTAATATAGTTCAATTGCATATGTGTACAGGCTTTGACTGATTCCAGGAGGTTTTTAGGCCTGCTGTGCTTGAGGATGTCCTTGGCAGCACACTGTGGTCTCTAACCAGGCTGTCATTTGGCTCTATGTTGACATCAGTTTCTGTTGACCTTAACTTTATTAAAGATGAGAAGAATTTCTCTTGTCTTGAGCTTTCCATTAGGTCTAGTCCTGCCTCTCCTGCTAATAGCCAGTTGAGATTAAAAAATAACTGCTATGCTTATGTTTTTAGAGACCTGTCTTGCAAGTTTTTCTGTTTGATCCCCACCAAAAGTTCGTGTTCCTTACTGTTTTATTTTGGTTTGGAGTTTATGGTTATCCCTGTGAAGTTTTTGCTATGCTGTGTTCTTTCTGTAGGGATTTTCAGGAGACTTCTGGGAAAAGCGGTTTGTTTTTTTTTTTCTTTTTTGTTGTTTTGTTGTTTGGTTTGTTTTCTTTTTCCTGAAATTGAATCCTGTTGGTTCCCAGCAGTATGATCTGACTTGTGACTTCTGTTTTCAAACCAGTGCCTGTTTTTGATAAATTCCTTTTCTACAGATACGTTGTTTTTTTCCAGTGTGAGGGGAGGATTTTGTTCAGTAATATTTGAGAGAACCAGGTTCAACAGGAGTGGTTTTATTAGACTTGCATATATGCTTAAGTACTCTTTTGTAGTGGAGTTTTTAGCATCAAAAGCTGTTATAGTAGTTTATTGAAGCCAAAATTAAACACATATATTAGTTTGACTTCCAGTGGAAGAAGTATGGCCCCCTTTGTTTTAAATGGAAATACACTGTGCAGTCAGTACTGGTTTTAATATTAGTGACGTCCTAGCTGATGATGTTCAATTGCTGTTCCCCATTTTTGTCAGTATATTTTAATGTACGTTAAGTGCTGATTTTTTTCTTTGTGTCATTAAAATGACAAACATAAAAATCATTTTGGTTACTCTGTTTGGGTATCAAGGAATGCTACCAAAAAATGCTACTTTCAAAGATGGAGTAAACTTTCAACTACTCTGAGTGAATAAAATTATTGTAAATAGAGATCTTGCATGCTAGCCTTTCTGGATATGCAATCTGTTTTGATTTAAAGATAGTTCATGGTCAGTATTGCCCTATTAGTATGAAGTAGTGTTTTTATTTTTTTTTCCACTGGTCATCTTTCAAAAGACCAGTGTCTCATGTTCTGCCATGAGCAAGCAGTGAAAATGGATAGGTTTTTTTGAGGTTTTTTTTTTATTGTTGTTGTGTTTGGTTGGGTTTTTTGTGTTTTGTTTTTTAAAGCAGGAAAAAAAAAAGGAGGACGCTGCTGGTATTACTATGGAATCATTTCCTCATACTGACTGAGACTGATCAGTTACAGCACGTTGTTCTAGGAGCCTTCATACTTTGAATAAGCTGGTTCACTTCTAAGTGTATTTTATCTTACCATTGCACTCAATGTACTACAGAGTTTGGGTAGAATTTGTTCAATTATGCTGTTAAAACATGTTGTGGAAGAGAATCTGCCTCTGTGTTTTGTTTAATCTGCGGTTGCTTCTGTGAGCTAGCCCAGCTTTCCTTTCTGTAGGTAATTGCAGAAGTGAGCTGTTGAGACAAAAGGTGGGCAGGTTCATGCTAGTTCCACATAGTTCTTACCTACTTTGTCCTTTTTTCAGCACTTCAGTAGGTTGAGTGCAAAGAGTACAAGCAAGAGAAGAGTACAAAACGTAGACTGAATGATTATGCAGTTTACAGTCCTTCACTGCTGTAATACCTTCTGACTGTGGGACAAAAACAAATGGAGAGGTTTAGAGGGGCAGAGTGTAAGGAATTAATGACAGTAGTAAATTTCCTAAGAGTGAAAGGAGGTTTGTTTCTAATTATAAAAATGTTTTCTTACAAGGCCACTCCCTTGAGAGGTGTAGAAGGAACACTAATGGAAATTAAGCGTTGACAAGAACCAGCTACCATTCTGGTTGCTTTTCTTTTTCTTGCTAAGTAAGAGATATATGCTGTGCTGGTTTCTTGGTGTGCTTGGGATAGGCATGCTGAAGGTGATCCTGGGTGTTTGGATTAAGGTGAATAAAAAGCTTCTTGTGTGTTGTTTGTTTTGTAGGTACTTTGGGTGGGGTTTTGTCTCTTGGTCTTCCTCTCTGGTTGGTAATAAACATGAGAATTATTAATCTTGATGGCACACAGAAGTGGTGGCTATTTAGAGCATGGGTAGGCAGATAGCAACTTGGGGAAATACAAAGAGGAAAGTTCTTGTTTTTAGTTGAATTTGGAGGGTTTTATAACTGTGTTTTATGTTATGTACATTTTTGCAGCCAAATCTTTGGTATTTTACATTAAAATCACCTTTTTTCAGGATTTTGTCATCTTGTGTAAATAATTTTTATCTAAAGGTAAACAACATTACTTGATTTAAGACTGCTTGAAAAGAAAACAGTAGCTACAACCTGAATAATTCTAAAATAATACAGAAATTAACTGAAGACTGTCTGAATAGTGCCTATATTATTTAAGTTGTGTGTGTAGAGAAGAGATTGGTTACAAGCTATCTGAACACATTCAACTTTATGCCCCCTAGTTTGTACAGCATCTATAGGTTACTCAAATGTCCTTAGAGTCAAAAAATCACCTTCTATTTACAATGTAAAGCTTTATGCAGCTTCTAAAATAAAACCTTTATTTGGAATCTTCTCCCTGTATCTACTGTGTTGAAAAAATTGTTCTGTATCTTGATGTTTCCCAGTAGGCTCAATCAAACCTGAGTTAACAGTAGCAAGTGAAAAAGCTGCAGACTTGCTTCTGCCAGCTTTAAGTTTTCCTGAATGCGAAAGACTTTCTAGTAACACAGGAAAAATGTGGCTTTAAAAATTGTAATTTATTTAGATTGAGTTAGTACACCTCTTTCTACCTCCTTCCCCCTTTGCAATGTTTCATGTAAGGTAGTTATATACATGCAGCTGATAGATATGATCGTCCTCAGCTGCGTACAGCTGTAATGGTCAAACACAGTTCTTGTTAGTTTTCACACTATTTGTTCCGCAGTGTTCATTGCAGTTTGTATTTATTTTGGTATTATTTCACTGACATAAGATACTTTGCTCTCTGGATGCTTTGCATCAGTGTTGGCATTCTGTGGTATATACAGGTGGGGTTTGCTGCTTTCATAACTTGTATGCCTTACGTTATTGAACTCTCTAGTCTGCATCTGCTCGATACAGTTTTGTGTACTAAGCTGGTTAGCAACAGAGTTTCAGTGGATTACTGTGAGTTTATTCCAGCTGTTTTAAAAAAATATATATATTTTTTAAGATAACAGCAATAAAACTTGCAGTGAAAAGTTCAATATATTTTGTGTACAGCATTTATTTTGCTTTATTTTGTGGATGTAGTTTATTTCATTTCAGATTCTTTTTTCACTTTCTTTTATTAAAGATTTGAATTTATTTTTAGCTGTCTGATTACAAAATTTAACTCTTCAGCAAATACAAGCTTGATCTTCCCACCAGTTGTGCAGAAGTAGCTCGATTAACCATGAAAATCTTTTTTTTCAGTGTATCATTTAAAGAGAACCACTTATTTTGCTGGGATTGCCATTCAGGAAAGGAGAGTCCTTTCTGCATGTCTGTGGGGTGACATGTGCTTATATTATAAGTAATCTTCTACAGATCTTTTTTTTTTTTAGTAGGTACACCTTTTTTATTCTAAAACTGTCATTAAAAATTCACTAGAAGAGTTATTTATGCAGACTACTCTAGAGGAAAAAGGTTCACAGGAGTAGGATGGAAGTCAGAAGTCACAAAGTTGAGTTAAGCATTCCTAAATACAATTTTATAATTCCAATGATGAATGGATATTCCTTTAAGATTTTTCACTGTAACAGCTTAAAAGTAACTGCAGTTTTCAAATTTTGTTTTGATTATAATGTGAAAAAAATAATCTTAGACAAAAAAAAAAACCCCAAACTACTGATTATCATTAGTTTTGCAGTTCATTTGTATCACATTTGTGATATTGATACTATTTCGGTGACTTGACATGCCCAAAGGGATTCCTTGTTTGGTAATAAACCTGGACAAAGATGATGTGGTAATGTGTGAAGATCAGCTTTCCAGGTGGCTAATTTTATCTGCTTTCAGTGCAGTAGATGTCAAGGTCATCTTGAGTTTCCTCAAGACCAGGTAGATTAATGAGAACTGGTTATGCTTTTGAGGCATAAGGAACTTAGTGCGTGCATCTTCCCCCAGGTGTGTATTACTACTAGTAGAAGGAAAAGTATCATTCAAGGCATTGCAAATATAAACCTTGGCTTTCTATTGTTAGACTAGTTAGGGTCATATTTAGGATCATATCTAGAATGGATGCAACTCAGGAGAGATATTTAAAGATTCTGTCCGCACACAGAATTGAATACTCCTCTCTCACAAGTGGTCATACCTACTGTAAGAAATGTGGTCTCACAGGAGAAGCAATGTTTTACTTATGGAACAGGTAAGGCAGGATTTGGGAGAGGTTTCCTAGGGAGATAGAAGTTTTCTCTGTGTTAAACTTACCTTCGTGGGGTAACTGTTAGTTGTTGTGGAGCAAAATAAAATGGATTTATGCCTTTGAGGGCGGGGACGGATGGACCCAGTGTCTCTAAGCGTTGAGGACAGCGATTTGTCCTTGGTGTGGGAAGTACTGTTATACCAATGAAGGTCTTCAAATGCTTGTCCTGCACAACAAAATATTGGAGAAATGCCTTTCTGTGAAAAGCTTCCTCAGCAGAGTACTGCTTGCTGTTGGGAAGGCTGCTGTCAGAGTCTGTCTCTCAATATTGTCTGGTAATCTGGTTGCTTTTACAATAATTAGGATATCATTCAGGCATAAGTAGCGTACCTTCTACTCCTGAAAGACTGCATGTCAGATTCTGGTGAATACTGCTGAGAAGATGCTCCCCTGGCTGCTGTGAATCAAGGCATATGTGGGGAAGCCTTACAGCTGTTGTCTTAGCTGTTCCACCCTTAGTATTTTTAGGGCTGGCTCTTCCATGTGAGCAGCAGCAGCGTGGCCTATACCTGCTGCTGGTAACGGCTTTTGCAAGCAGCAGCAGCAGCAGCATGAATTTGACATGATTCCTGCCAATTCTCTGTTGCCCACAGGATTGCGGGGAACAGGCAGGAGGCTTGTTCCTTGCACTAGTCTGCTGCTTGGCAAAGCTATTAGCAGCAGCAGATGCCCTGGAGCTCTCTCTGTGCAGACTTAAGACAACATCACATCGGTTCTCGTTGAGTTATATTTGGATGATTATCTTTGCAACCATGAAATGTAAAAACTTATTTTTCCAAATGAAATCTTCTGGTTTTAAACACGCGACTGTCTCGGAGTCTTCCTTTCTACTTTTCCCTATGTGGTTGTTGGTTAAGAATTTCTTTCTTAATGTTGATAGATGGAACAGGTTTGTAAGCCATTGGCAAAAGGATATTCTCCTTCAGGATGTTTGATCTGTGTCACTGCTCACTAAGAGGGAGGGGTAGTTTTTGGCTTGGCAAAAAGCTTTGTCCTTGCTGTTGTAGGTACTGTGTAGCTTGCTGATTTGTAACTGTTTAACAGACATTTATTGGAAGCATTAAATTATTATCAGAATAAAAGACCTCCCCTGAATTACATGATTTTTTTTTTTTTTTTGCTTTGATTCCTAAGTACATGCAGATATTGTCCTCTGCAGTACAAGTGTGTTTCTGGTTCTTCTAATCTCAAAACACTTAGGTTGCTTTCCAGTTTGGGATTTTGTGACAATGGTAACTTCCTTGATGAAGGTTTTATTACAGCTTTATTTAGTTTAGAATGGCTGGCTAGTGCCTTCCTGTGTCTTCAGGAATGTCATTTCCATATGGTTAGAAATGTCACAGCAAAATTAAAAAAATACATTCCGTGTTTTCTACAAATAGCTTACTGTTTGTGCAGTGCAGAGACATAAACAAAGGCAGTACTATAGAGCAAGCAGCATAGTGTCAGCCTGAGGAATTAAAACATAGAGTAGCCTTGTCCAGCACGCTCGCAATTCTACAGTAAGGAAGTAGTAAAAGTTGTTGAGGAATAACTTGGGAGGCAGCTTTGAGCTCTGAGGAAATATAGCATAAGAAATGTTGTTTTTTAAAATCAAATCATTAGGAAGATTATTGCAAAAGAATTATGAAAAGCTGCCACCATTTCTGTATTGCCCACTTAATAATTAGGCATTTTTTGGTTTGGGTTGGTGGTGGTGGTGGTTGTTTTTTTGGGAGGTTGTTGGGGTTTTTGTTGTTTGTTTGTTTTTTTTTCTGGCCTAGGAATGTTCAAATACATAGCAGTTTCTTTTAAAAATCCTCTTAACTGTACTGGCTTTAGTAGCATTTGGCTTAGAGCTGAAATTATACCAAGAATACACTAGGAATACTTCTTGTTTAGCTGATCTCAAGATGCAGGATAGCACATTATTTAGCATTTTTACTAAGTTATAAAATAATAACTGTAAAAGATAAATCACTACAATTTGTTATACATACTGTAACTGTAGTGTAGAACACCTTGGCTGGAGTTCTCCGAAGCAAAATTGGAATTTAATAATTGACCTTATGATTAAGCTGCATATTTACAGAACTATCTTTGCATTAAATTGGTCTTGCTAAAAAATTATCCATCTAATGCATTGGTACCACTAGTGTTTTCAATGGACAATGAACTTCATTTTGAATTAAATCTGAAATAGAAGCGAAATTCTAATTAAGTGTAAGGCCTAATCTTAACTATTTCAAAATTCTTGGAATATTTTAAATTTTCTGTGGAAAACCACGTATGTATCACAGAACAGAAGCATAAATATATATTAAGCAAAACAGAAATAAAATCCTGATCTGCCTTAGTTCTTCTTTAATGGGTTTCTGAGAATCAGTGGCATTGCTGGGGTGTAGCTGTGCTTTCAAAAGCTGCTTGCTTATTAAGAAACTTTAAAAAAAAACGGTGATACCTTCTTTTTGGTTTTACTCGCTCTGTTGATAATACATATTTAAAAGCTTGTCTGATCTTTTAAAATAGCACTTTAAACCAACCTTGGAGTGCAGAGCAGTTCACCCACCACACAGCTGTGTCCCGAGTGATCGAGGAGGTCTTCACCGAAACGCGTCCCGTCGGTCTGGGCAGGGGCAGAGAGAGAAAATCAAGGATCTTATTCCATCTTCTGCAGGAAGCAGGGCAGTCTGTATGCAAATGCTTGTACAGGCACCGTTGTTGGCTTACAGTAATGAATTCAGCTTTTAAAAACAGATTGTAAAAAAAAAAAAAAAAAAAAGTCTCTTGGAAGCAAAATATGTTTGAGGCCTCAAGACTCTGATTTTAGTCACGGTCGCCCTGTGCCGTCGCCAGTTTCGATGAGAGAACCGCGAAGTTGCAGGGAAGTCTGTGACAGAAAGATGCTTGGTTCCCACGGTTTCCCAGC
>JAAGNO010018660.1:33468-54418 GCA_033439905.1 Ceryle rudis
AGCGCAGCGGTGCGGGCGGCGGTGCTGCGGGCGGTGCGCGAAGAGTTAACGCCGGCAGCACATGGGGGAAGAGCAGCCCGTTGGGGGTTAAACTGCAGAGCCTAATGGAATAATAACGGGTAGCACCATCTGCTGGCCTACTTCCGCAGAAGGAGTCAGTATTTTTAACGACATCTCTAATATTCATGCTGATGCATTTTGATGCTTTGTGCATTCATTTCTTTCGGTGCTTTGTTGGAATCTGGCTCTCCGCTTACAGCTGTTGGTGAAGCCGGCTGCGGAGGGCAGGTGGGCAGGCAGCCCTGGCCCTACCTGAGCCGGAGCAGCTCGCGCTGTCTGCTCGCCAAGGGAGGAATATGTTGATAAATCACAATGTGTGTTTGTGGAGGGTTGTGCGTATCTCGGCTGCAGCTCGCTAAATAGGCCATTTAGCAATCTTCTTTCAATGCTTTTCTCTTGAGCACTGCCTGGGGTGCTGAAAAAGCAGAGGGCAAGCCTTTGTCTGACGCCAAAAATGTCTTCAGTGAAGAGGCCAAGAGGAAGGGTAAGTGAAAGCCTGAATGAGTGGGAGGAGGAGGGGTTCTTTGGGCTAAAAGGCTAATGGGATTGAATAACCTTCCTTATTACTGGCTGCTGCTGCGGGAGCCGTGCTGCATCGCCATCTTGAGCTTGTTGCTGTGTTCTCGGGTCTTGGTTATTTGTTACAGCCCGTAGGCCTTAAGGTGGCATTTTAGAGAGGGACCCCGAGCCCTGCCTCCTGCCCGCTGCTGCAGCCCTGCTGTTAAGCCCTCGATGAGGCACGTATAGAAAATGTATCCAGTGAAGTGCACTGGATTTGGCCAGAAAATGTCTTTGGAAATTCCTGGTGGCTTTTCTTCCTGCTGTAGGCAGAGGCGCATTTACGGGTGAGAACGTAACATAACTGTTATCTGCTGGGTTTTTTTGTCTGTTTGAATAGGAAATTCTTTCCATTCCTGAAAGGGGGAGGGGAGGAAAGCAAAAACATGTCTTCTAGCCTGTTTAAAGAGAGGCTGATAATCTGAGTATTGCATTCTTAGTGTAAACAATTCTGCGTCGATGAGACAGTGATTAAAAACCTGAAAACAAAACCAAGCTGCATTTCCTAACTAAGGCACTGACCCTACATTGATCTAAATGAAGGAAATACTGATTTCTGATCTTTTAATGAATATAGAGCTGTGTAATTTCAGTTTTGGTGTTATCTTTTGTCTGGTTTTTAATTTTGATTTTTCTTTTAGGATCTGGTCTGTTTAACACTGTCTTGTACATATTTTGTCTGCTTTAAGGTAACTGTGGTCCTGGTATCTTAGCAAAGGCGAAATACTGATGCTGTTACCTTGGGGAGTTCTTGCTTTTTCAGCTTTTATGAGAATAACATTTATTGGAGCTATTGAAGGTGTGTGTCAAATATATGAGAATGATAGAAAGGTTAAGGATCAGTGTCTCTAACTACAGAGGAGGAAAGAAGATGGAGAGAATTTTAAAAATAGGTTTTTTACTGATTTTCAGTATGTGGATTGGTTGTTTAAAACCCACAATCAATGTAGTTATTCCAAAACCCACGCCATTCTGTGGTATAAACAGAATTCCTTCTTTATTGTTTCTGCATGAGTCTCAGACAGTTTATTTTTTTTAAGATGTGTAACCAGATCAAAAACTTTTGCACTTTTTCTTTCAAGAAACGTTTATATTTTTAAAATAAGGTGATTTTCTTTACTTTGTCTCCTGCTACAGCCTCCTTCCTCTAAGAAGACTGATGGTTCAGGATCATATACTAAGTTGCAGAATACCCAGGTGAGGGCAATGTCTGAAAAGAAGCAGAAGAAAAAAGCAGACTCGGAAAGTAAACAAGAGAAGGCAAATCGCATAATATCCGAAGCGATTGCAAAAGCAAAAGAGAGAGGAGAGAGAAACATTCCACGAGTAATGAGTCCTGAAAACTTCCCCAGTGTTTCAGCTGAAGGAAAAGAAGAAAAGAAGGGTAGAAAAGTTAAATCCAAACCAAAGGATAAAGAGAGCAAAAAACCGAAAACTGGTTCCTCATCCAAAATTAAAGAAAAAACAAAAATTGGGTGAGTAGATTAAAATGTCTTCTTCCTTGTCTTCAGATTAAAATTAAACTGCTTACTGATAATAAAATGTTCTCCTCTACTGCCTACACAGAATTCATACTGATTAAATCCATGTGTGGACTCTCGCATTCAGAAACAAGAGTGCTCTGTTTTCTCTTCAGATAAAATAATTTTAGGACTGGCTTTCTGAAAGGAATTATTTTAAATTCGTATCATACAATATCATCTGCTTACTTGAAGCATAGACAAGACTGAAGTATCTTTCATCTAGTGTTGTAATCCGTTCTGATTCCAAATTAAGTTTATCTGATACTATGAATGTTGGCTTTATCCATTTTGACATGTACCTTCAATACAGCGTGTGTGATAAGCTGTATAGGGAGAAACTGGAAGCTTAATGAACTTGTCAGCAAGTGAATATTCTTAAAGTTATCACATGTATCAGGAGTAAAGTGCATAACGGAAAAATTGTATTCTAAGCACTTTGTAGACTTCATATCAATTTAATCTCCCCTCTTAAAAATTTTGCAGACGCAGCTGGGTCAAGCTGGGTGTCAGGATCAAAAGCTTTTGAAAGATTTGAGATGTTAAAAGGCTCCAAGTGAACCTGGTTCTGTATGCTGTTAGAGTGTAATTTCCAGAGTTAACTATGTCAGTCAGGACTGGAAATCTTAGTACAGTCTGACTTTTAATTTTTAAATCCATGCTCTTTTTGTGGTAACAGAAATATTAACTGGCATATCTCTCCCAAATTTAAATGCCTCATATACATAGGTAAATTCTCATACATCTGGAACAGAAATTAATGTTCTTTTAATTAGCCCCTTCCTCTCTGTGTTTATTTCTTTTTCTAGAGATTAGTGCTTTTTCTTAAACGTTTGAACAACTTCCTTGAGAAGTTATCCTGTAGTATAAAGGTTACTGCTCTAAACTCTGCTTGATTCTTAAACATGAATTTTCATAGTCTGAATTTCCTTCTTCTCTGGTTATGGGTTGGCATGTGAATGCTGCTCATAATACTCTCTGGCGCGCTGTATAGTACTTCCTGTTCCTTTTGCCTCCATCTTGTTTAAAGTAGGATTTTTTGCATGTGTGCTTCCAAAGTTATTTCACTTTCATGTTTCATTTGGGTATCGGAGAGTATTAGGACTTGGAAAGGACCTCGAAAGATCATCTAGTCCAACCCCCGTATGTTCTCTAACAGATCTTTCGTGGGTCTGTCTAAGCAGAAAACATTGACACTGTTGTCTAGCTAGTATCAGTTTGCTGAAGGGTCATGTAGATTGCCTTCACTGTGCCCTTTATTCATTCTTCTGGATAACTGACAAAACCTGCCACAATATCCTTTTGAGATATTACATAGTTCCCAGAATATTTTTTATTGGTTTTAACCAGAGAAGTGAAATAAACTGTTACCTTTGATTACCTTTGATTTATACTTGTGCCTTCTGTTTTCTGCCTTCGTGAAATGCTTCGCTCTGCATATCAGTTGGGATCAGTTTTCAAGATTTCGTGAGACAGCGTCAGTTAAGAAATAGTCCCTTCTCATATTGTTCATAACCATGATATTTGTGCTTGACCCTGAGTACACTGAAGCTGGTAGAGAGACTCCCACTTAATTAAGAGTGGTCAAGTTGTCATAATTCGCCTTCAAGCTGTGAAGGTTTTTTTCTCCTCATTATTCATTAGCAGTTATAGCAACTAATGCCCCAGGAGCACTCTAACTTAATCATTCTGCCAGGTATTGCTTTAACTAGATGGGACCCATACCTAAAGATTTAGCAGTCAGATCCTGTTAAAGAGCAGGAAAGAGTCTTCTAGAGCCGCATATTAGATTTTACAGTATTTCTATGTGTTGTGATAGAAATAAATCAAATGCTTTGAGGCATTCACATACTTCATTTTTGTACAGAAACAGCTTCATGCATTATGTTGTGTTAGCACTGTTTTCTATTATTTAAGTATATAAAATATTAACTGTTTAGCAAAGAATATACTTCAGTCATTTTGAATAGCAGTAATTGCAAGAAGACCTGGATTTTTTTAAAGAATAATCTTGCCAGACTCTGTGTTCTATGCAAATGTAACTATTGCTCTTACATTAGATGAGTATTTACTGTAGAACAGCTCTAATTGTCTTTTCAAAAGTAGTTAAAAAAAATTACGTGATTAATAAAATCTGCCTCATTTAAAGAAGAACAAAATGAAATCCAAGAACTAATAAGGGTTTTAGAAGGCTAAACAACTCTTCTAAAGGTTTCCTTCTATCTTAAGAATGTAAGAAAATACTTCTTAATGAATCCACATCTTGGAAATTATTATGTCAGAATAGGATTGGGGTTTTAAATGCATGGGTAGCTACATTGGTTTTCTCATTTATCTTGAAATGAAACGAGCTCTGTCTGAATCTTCGGAGAATATTTTCCCAGGCTGAAATAATACCTTTAGAATACAAAGACTTTATTGGGCAAGAAGGGTAAGGGAGGACTTCTTTTAAAACTGGCTTTCTTTTGGAAATAAGGGGGTTTGAGATCAGTTCAAAATTGGAAGAGAAAAATTACTATTTTTTTACTTTTTTATTCCACAAGGAGAAAAACTTGAATAAGTAGCAAAGTTGACATCTTGCACTTAAGCAGAAAAGAAAACCTGAAGACAGTAAAAAGTCCCCTCATGATTAAGAAGATAAACTATTTCTAACTGTTACAGACTTTTAGCAACTGTAGTTCTTCTACAAGCAATAAAAGGTCTACAGTAAAAAGCAGTAAGCTAAGTATACATTTTTAACGGTAGTGGAAAGTTTGTTTGGGTGCATCTCTCTGTCTTTCCTCTTTAGAAGGAGTTCTACTACGCTACGTTCATCCCAGATGAATATCTTCTCTTTAGCTTTTTCTGTAGCAAACACATTTGACTTGCAGTAACAGTTAAATATGCTTATTCAGTTTGGATTTGGAGCACCAGGCACCACTGTGCAGGAGGTAATGTGGAATTGATGTGCAATCAGATGCGTGTTTCAGGTGGCTCCTGTTTGATTTGCAGGCTAGTGTAATGCTGAAAGAGCACAAACTACTAACAAATATGTTGTGGTTTGGTTTGGGGTTTTTTTGGTTTGGGTTTTTTTTTTTTTTGAGAAGCTTTTGGAGAATGGTTTTCATCTGATCTTTCACATCTCTTCTAGCATCAGATGTAGCCTATCCATTATAAGCGCAATTGTATCTTCTCCTCCAGCACTCAAAAAGCAAACTGTTATTTAGATAGTCATTGTTAACTCTGCTGGGGTTTTACAAGGGTCCTGTCTGTGTAGCGTAATCCCGTGTAGCACATACTGTATTGCTCTTGAGGAGGATTTGCAGAGTTACTCCGCTGACATCTGTGAAAATTAGATACTCTGCGTCACTGATCTGGTGGAGCTGCAGCTGGAATACTGGTTGCTGAGCAGACCTTGATAAAATTGCCTGGTAGCCATCAATGGGGGGGTGGGGGGGTGTTCGTGTGGTGTGTGTGCATGTGCTTTTGAGTGTAACACAATGCAGCATTTACTGAAATTGAGTAGCTGTCATTTAGGATCAAGATGAGTTTTAACTACTGCATCTTGATTTAGCAGGATGATGGATGATTTTTTTACACAGTCGTTTGGGTTTGTTTTGTTTGTTTGTTTCCTACTTTGCTAATGAAACTTACATGGTAGGTGTTTGGGGGCTTCCTGTTAACTGCTTAATTTTTCTTTAGTGATTCCTCTGAGATCTACACGTACAGAAAAAAATTATAGCATGATTCTTTCCAATTTATTGTTGCTAGTTATAAATATTACTTTCATAAAGGAAGTACAGCCTGCCCAGAAGGTGGGGATTAAAGTTTTTAATCCTCTCACCTTTTGAGGTCAAAGAAATAATGCCTGTTAATTTAATTCAAATGGTGTAGAACTGGATCAAATAATTAGTAGAGTTTCTGTGCCATAAGCATTGGTGAAGATAAATGACTAAATTCTTTTTTTATCAAGAACATTGTAAGTGTATGACAGAAATCATTAGAAGAATGCATGTATAATACATTTTGTGTTACCAAATTAAGTAGCCAGTTTGCTTTATGCACTGATTACTGATTAAGTTAATTCTTTGAAACTAACCTAGTTGACAATTTTTCTGAGGACTGCAGAACCACTTTTCATACCCTGCCTATTTACCAAGGTGCATTGATATTTAGGAATCTATTTAAACTGTTATATTTTTGCACAGAACTTGTTTCCATTTATAAGCTTTTTCTAACTGGTTATAATTCTACTTCTTCCATTTAAGGTGATGCATATTTAAACTCAAAAGTCTACTTCTTATCACTTGAAAGGAAAGATATAAGTATTATGAATTTGTGAACATTCTGTTGTTCAAAAAAGTAGATTGGCATTTAGTTTTTATAGCTCTCAATGTATTCCCACCTACTCAAACATAAAATTAAATATCATGGCCCTGATGAAAAGCAACAGCTCTGCATTGGTGATGTAAAGGACAACAACAGTAGGCTACAGTTAGGACTTTTAAATTTTTTTTTTTTTTAATTTTATTTTATTTTATTACTGCATAGCTTCAATAAATAAATCCCCCAAATCCAAAGAAGTCGGTTTACAGAAGTTCCATTCAGAGAGGTAGTCCTTAAGTTCAACTCTTGTTTTCCCCTTACCAGGAATGGCTGTGTTGTTTTGAGTGCTGAAAGAACAATGGTGACTTTTTTATTTTATTAACCCTTAAATTATGTAGCAATGAATCCAGCAAGTCTTTTGTGAGCGTGTTCACTACTCGAGTAAATGTCTTTGTAGCCTTCAAGTAGTTCTCACATATACTGTTTACAAGAGAGAAGAGCATTTCCAGGACCCAAGACCCTGACAGAAAATCTTTATATGATCTCTTATTGATATGATGCTGTTAAGTTGGTTTGAAACCTTTGTGAACTCAGCAAGGGGAGACATGGGGAAGGGGGTAGAAAAGGAGGTGATTTGCCTGTTTCGCTGATCCTGGATCATTTAAGTTTAAATGCATAAAACTTGAAGTGATTTTCTGTTGCGAGTTGTCTTCTGTGTTTTGTCTAAGACAGGCAGATGTTGGCTAATAAATAGATCTATGCTCAAAGGGAAGCAAAGCTCACTGAATCTCTTTGTTCTGTTAGATTGTAAACCTCATCTGTCACGATTAGAAATGGCACACAAGTTCCAAATGTGATCATCTTTCTGGGGTATCTCAGCACTGGGCTGTGGCTCGTGCAAAGTTTTCTCTGCTCCCAGATTCTAGTTTTGATGCAAAAATTGGTTCTAAGTGACCTAGTCTTAAGTTCCTACTGTAAAATGTATGAATGAAAATATCATGGTCAATAGCATTGCCGAAAATATAACAAACCACTTTTTTGTGATATTATTTTGCATTATTATTCCAGTACTCTCTGAGCTTGAAGTGGCTTTTGGTTCCAGTAAGACTATAGGAGTTTTTAAAAAAATCTGTGCACAATCCAAAAGTTACTAATAAAAAATGTAACTGGAGGAGAGTGGCTCATATTAGTATGTTAGTATTATTTATTAAGCATATGCTAAAAGGATAAGAGCAACTGGTTTTATTCCACCAATTTAACTCTCATTCCAAAAGAATACACTATCTTGTCAATGAAATATCTGCTTTATATTTTGCTGATAGAGAAGATCTTTAGCGATAAGGAAATACTAATACTGTTGATAAGACAGTCATATTACTAGCAATAAAACTCCTAAGTGCTTTGACTACAGATTAAAATATTTGGCATATGGCTTTGGAGAGTAATAATTAGTTGGTGTTTCTCTGTTTTGGGAAAATTGAAAAAGGGTCTATTAAAGCTGTGCCTTGAAGGCCAGCAATACTTAGTATTTCTTACATGCCTAATACACATTTGCTGGTTTGGTTTTTTTTCTGTTTTAATGCTTTCTGATGGTCACTATTTGGAAGGTTTAAAACCTGTTTTTGAACTTAAAAGCTGTTCGAAATCCTGACAGTGCTTGCATCACATTCTCTTCTATCAAACAGAAGGGGAATGGAGCTGATTCTTACTGGTTGCAATCCTCCTCAAATAGTGGTTCCTGGTGGTTTTGCTGATAGATCCACAAAGATAAAAGATTTAAACTAAACTACATTAGGAGTTTTGTGCTAAGGGTCAGAAATAACAATGGTTCATGAGATGGCTTCTTTATAAACTTTTCCACTATTACAAGTTCCTCAACATCTTTAGTTTGTATGTTTAGAAGGAGGAAATACATGGTGAAGAAATCTAAACTAATTGATAATGTATTTCTAGATGTTATGTAATGATACATTTTAAACTTAAAAAGGCAAGAGAAAGTAAAATCATAATGGAGTCTAGCGATATTATTTATTCTGTCTACAGTGTGCTGTTTCCTTTTCATAGAAACAGAATAGATAGTTTCTGTTCAGAACAGTTTGTTTCAGGGTGGGAAAAGGGATTTTAGCCAAGGATCTTTATGCTTTCGTGCAGAAATTTACAAACTGGCAAGAGAACTTGCCCTCTCAGTGAATAATTTTCACAGAATTGATCCAGTTTACAAGCTTCTGAAAATCATTGTTTTCACATAGCAGATTTTTTAGAAGTTTTTGGCCAAAATACAAGCAGATTGCATTTTTACTAATAGAAATGCGTGACTTTAGCACCATACTGTTGTTCAGCATTTTTGATAGCAGGGAGCATTGTGAATCTGGGCATTGGATCAGAAAGAAGTGAAACTCTGCGTTTATTCCTCTCCTTGGCACCATATCAGTGTAGAGGAGGAAACATTCTGATCTGCAGTGTGTAGAGAAGATGTTAAATTTCAGGGGGGTCCTTGTGAAGAGAAGTACTGGGGGCGGGATCAAGATAAACCAAAAGCTGACGGAGAAAGGTAATATTCATGTGTAAGACTTCAGGGGCAGAGCAAGAGATGAACACAAGGTGGGTGTCTGCAGAGAAGGAGAGGAAAAATGTACAAGAAAAGATGTAGCTAGAGCAGTCCAATCACAAAATAAGCCCATGTTCTAAAACAGAAGATCCTTCACATCCTCTGCTTGTCAATGGATACCACTGCAACCCATAGTAAAATGAATGTGGCTTTTCTTAATATTGTGCTTCTTGAATCCAAAAGGAACCTGAGACAAAAATATTAGGCAGTAGTGCATAAAATAAGGATGAACTATGGTCGCACAGATACAAATGCTTAACATAGCAGCATATATTTATGAAGCATTTTAATCTAGCATTTCAAGAAAGAGGATGAAAATTTGGAATAGGTTGCCCAGGGAGGTGTCAGCCTTGGAATTAACCAGATCTTGACTGGACTGAGCAACATAAAAAATCTGAAGCTGGCTTTGGGCAGGGACCAGATGTCCTCCAGAGACCCCTTCCAGCCTGACTTAAATCTCAACATGATGAATGAACATTTACTTACCTTTTTTATTTGTTCTTAGTAGTCTTGTTGTTCATTTTAAAAAACCCCAAAATGTGAAGCACATTAACAGTAACATCTACAGGCCATACGTGCATCAGGCCTTTCTTTAATGCCTTAGCTTCAAATCCAAGTGGAGACTTGAGATCTTATCTGTTGGTCAAAAAACAAATAATTTATAGATTATATCATGTGAATTAACTTGATTGAATATGCTCCAAGTCCAGGTATTTCAATTAAAAGATCAACAAGGGACAGGTGCAGGTAAGCATGGCTTGTTGTCCATACGGACAAAGTGCATATCCAGTTGAAACCGTAGTTTCATCTAGCCTAGTATCCTCTCTCCAGCAATGGCCAGAAGTGGATGCAAAGGGAAGGATTTAAGAGCAGGGGAAAACATACATGATACTTCTTAGTATTCTCCTGAACCCAGAAGATGCAAAGCAGGAGGTTTGTGGGATAGGTGCTGTTTCATGAATTTACTGGTCTTCAAAGAATTACTTGTTCAAGTTTATCAGGTTTCCCTTTAAATCCCCGTTAAATTTTAGCATCCACGATTCCTTTTAACTACAAGCTTAGAAATTCAATCACGGTGTGCGTTGTCTGCTTCACTTCGGAATATGTTAGCTAATTTGACGTACTAGCTGACAAGTGCTGATATAACACTTGAATTCTATGAAACAGTGAAATAAAAATTTAAAAAGTGGTTTATCCACGTCCATCACCAGGAGGAGTCATATTGGTCAAAAACCTGAGAATCCAACAGTCTTCAAAAAAAAAAAAAAAGTAGAGAAAAGAATCCTAATTAGAGACGGAAAAGTTGGGGGGGGACCCCAGACAAATTAGTCCCAAAGACAGCGGGAAGACCGTTGTGTTCAGTGCTGAAATTATTTCCTGTAATTATGAAACATGTTTTCTAAGTAATAATTAAACGGAGAGCACCTAATGAAAAGCAAGGATTTGAGGAACCAGAATTTACTTTTGAACAAGCAGGTCAAAAGAGATTTTGATGATACTTACACTGGAGCTTCAGAGTGCGTTCGCCAGTGCCATTTGCTTAATACAAGAAGTAAAAAATGGAAATGGAAAATATTTTGAGGTTTTGTTGTCTTTCTTTTTTAACCTTTTCACTGAATAAACCTAGTGGCTAAACAGTGAGAAACAACAAAAATGTTCATTTATATGCCTATAAACCTTTGTAAGCCTTGTTGTTTAAATCATCCTTACTGTTTTGGTAATATTTTCATTTTCTGTGTAGACTGTTTGGATGTAGTAAATATGTGATGGTTCTCTTATTTGGACACTTGCAAAGAGAAGCAAATGAGATAACGTGTGTTTCAACCACTACCTTCTTTCTCATCAATGGTTTTTCAGGTGGCCAATACAGCTGATGCTGCTTTGGTGTAAAATATCTTGTATTGTCTGTATACAGGCTAAAGTCCTCTATTTCATTTGTTCCATAAAGTGGTGGTGGAGGCTCGTTTGCTGGAACGGTTACCTCATTTTCTTTTACAGAAATCTGATGATGATATTGATGATACTATATAAAATTGTTATTTTAGGACAGTCTTTTATCCGTGATTTTATTGGATAAGTGGTCATAATTCTGCAATTATGCCACTAAAAACATATTTAAAGAGGAGTATTTGGCACATTTCACATTGGAAAAAAATATTTTGAGATCCTCTGATTAAAAAGAATCAGGTGAATTGGTATTGTGATTTACAGCATGACTTTTAAATCTGAGCAAAGAAACAATTGGTGTCTGATCCAGAGGAGTTTGCAATAGTAAGGTAACTAACTGCTTGCCTGGAGAGAAATTCAGTGACAGAAGTAGAAATACTGTCTATTGCAAAGTTGTAGCTTTTGGTTTTGAGATGCATTTGTCAGAAAGTGGTGCTTCCTGAGGTTTATGTTAAGAATACAGGAATTGCTAGTGGTTGTGGTGTTATTTTTAATCTTGAAGTTAAGAAGACTAGTATGTGGCATTCACTTAGATGTTGGGGTTCTTCCCTAAACAGAAAGCTAATCATCACACTGGGTAAGAAGCAGAAAAGAAAAAATGAATCTTCAGATGAATTGTCTGATGCTAAGCAGACTCCGCAGCGGCCGGTGAAAGATGAAGACTCCCAGGTAAATAGTCAAACTTATTTTTTCTTGTTATTTCTACACGTCTTCGTCCCCGTCTCTTGAAAAGGTTACACTCCTTTTGGCACAGTGACTGTTACTCTCACTGCTGTCCATCTCTTATAGGGAGAATCTTACTTTATCAGCTGCTTTTCCCAGTTGAAAATCAGGAAGTCCAACAGGTTACAGTCCCATTTCTGTAATGGGACATAAATGCTCTGCTTGTATCGGTTTCAGTACAGAAGTCCATAGAGTTGAGCTTGTAAGTACTCATCTGTTGAGCTAGCAGTTCCAACTGATCCTTGCTTTGGCTGACTTTGTGGGGAAAATGCAGAGATTGCCTAATAGAAGGGACATTTATCAGTGAAATTTACTGTTTGTGAACATTGAAAAGGCTTGTTTTAAACTCTACTGGTTGGTTGTTGGTTTTGTTTTGTTTTGGTTTTTTTCCTCTGAGCTCTGCTTCTGTAGAAACTGAAAGAATTGGGTTCCTTGCAGTGTTGGATCTGAAGGGAGCAATGATCAGTGTGCTGATAGGCTGCTTGTGGAATACATCTGAAGGAAGTGCCAGATCAAGAATTAAAGTGGTGGAGTCATTCCCTTGAGGAATCTCCTGTGTAACTTTTTCTGCAAGTTTTTCATGGACTGCCTTGGTACAGTAGTAGCATAGCTAATTATGGACAAAACGCACAAAGTATGAACTGTTTGTAGGAGATGATACCCTGTTTATGTGTATGCTAGTAACAGAATTATAACTGTCTTGCTTTAGGGCAAACTCCAATAAAAGTAAGGATATATGCTAGAAATGAACAGGTTTTTATCCTGTGGCAATATCATCCATAGAGACAAAATCAACATTCAAGGGAAGGTGTTGTTGAATAAAAATTAATTGCATTATTTGATGACAGTGTCAGAAAGTAATTATGAGATACTGAGTTGACCTTTAGTATTTCACAGATAATAATGCTGGGGGGAAAAAAGGATCAGAAGCCATTTCCCAGAGTGAGTTTTTATTAACTTAAGTGTTAGCTCATCTTAGGTAAAGGTTATCTGGAAGGGAGCATGAAATTATATATTTCTCAGGGAATTTGTCTTGGTATAGAAAGTCCATTTACTGCATTGAAGGAGGTGAAAGCAGCTTTGATGGTTTTGAAGTACTGTAACTTATCAGTATTGTTCTGTAATCAGGTATACATTTGTAGGCCATGAAATGTAATACAAAAGACTGAAGATAATTTCTTTTTCTCTGATTGCTTTTGGGTTTTTTTAATACTTGATTTGTAGCACAACAAGGGTCATCTTCAATTTTAGTGTGGATAGACAAAGAGTTTGATCCGATCATGAGATCCTGGTGTGAAGGGAACAGAGGGTAGAGATAATAAGGGATGGCAAGGGATAGAAAAAAAAAAAAATACTGCAGAATGTCACAGCAATATTAAGTCTGTCTTTGGAGGAGTTTGGAAGAAGCATAACAGGAAGGAGATAAGTTGCTTTACTTCATTAATTCATTTTTTCTTTAGCTTTTGAACTTTTTCATTTTTTTCCCTGTTACAAACAGCTGTCTATTTCTAAGCTTGGGGGGGCAATTTTTAGTCTTATTTTCCCTAATTCATTTTGCAAGCTTAGTTTCACAGTAGGTATCTCCCTTAAATATCATGTTGATATATTGCTTGGAAGAATGTGTGGTACTGCTTTTATTTTGTGCCTTATAACATTTGTTTATTACCATACTTCTCAGCTCAGGGAAGTATGAAGTGTTTGGTGGTTTGGGGGTTTTTTTTTTAAACAACTCAGGTTATATATAATCCTGGGGATCATAATGTCTGTTAATGTTTTCTTAATCACTTTGTACTTCAAGAATAGACATAGTGAGAATGTTTGAAAATGCCAGTTAATGCCTCATTAGGTTTTGAAAAAAATCAACTAATAATTAGCAAGTAATATTTGAACCTGTTTCTTATATAATTGTTTGAAGAGACCTTTTAAGATCATCAAGTTCAACCATTAACCCAGTACCACCAGGTCTCCACCACTGCCCTGGGCAGCCTGTTCCAAGCCTTGACAACCCCTTAAAGAAAGAATTTTTTCCAAATATCCAATCTAAACCTACCCTGGCACAACCTGAGGCCATTTCCTCTTGTGCTATTGCTTGTTCCATGGGAGAAGAGACCGACACCCCCCCACCCCATCTCACTACAGCCTCCTTTCAGGTAGTTGTAAAGAGCAAGAAGGTCTCCTCCAAGTCTCCCTTTTTCCAGACTAAACAAGCCCGTCTCCCTCAGCCACTCCTTGTAAGGCTCATTCTTTTAAGCTTTCTTTTCCTAAATCATGCATCATTTTGCATTGCTCCTATTAGCTGATGTTTAAAAAAAAATAGATTCTGCTTCTTCCAGCAAACTTGTTGATTTAACTGTAATACCATATTTTATGTGACATCAGTGTGTCTTTCTTTTTGTCCTATCACCTCATCATGAACATGCTTTTTATAGAAGAATGGCTAATCTGGCTACGTTATTGTGGAAAGCTGGTTGAGTAGTTTCTCATATGCACTGTTCCAGCTTCTCTAGAAGAATGGTGATGCCCAGTTTTTGATTTTTACTGTATTTGTAGTGTTACTACTTTGCCTTACTAAAATCCTTATAATGTAGCTATTAAAGTACAGCTAGCTCTTTTACCAGACACCAGTCAGACCAAGGGCTGAATTTAACAGCCAGGAAGAAAGTTCCAGTGCTGCAATCTTACTGTTACTTAATATCTGCTCTGCAGAGCAGAGTGACCACAGGATTTTGGGGTTTGTTCAGTCCATGGCTTGTTCTCCTCCCAGCTGATTACAACCAGTGTATTGCAACCAGCAGTGGCATTCTGTCAGATGTTTGCCCTTGGTTTTAGATACAGCTCAAGTGTTGCTTAGTGTCTCAAAACTTGCAAATCATGTTAGAGGAAGTTTTTGGTAAAATTTCTGTTTTTATTGTGTTGCGTGCAGAAGAGAAGATCAAATCGTCAAGTTAAAAGGAAAAAATACGCTGAAGAAGGGGAAGGAAAGCAATCAGAAGAAGAAGCTAAAGTTTCTGTTAAAATCAAAAAGAATTCTACCCCTTTACCTGCTGAACAGCCTTTACAGTTATTTGTGGTAAGTAAAAACTGGCTTGGTCCATAGCGGGAACTTCCTATTTGTCTCAAGTGAGTAAAGTTCATAGGTTGGATGGAATACATTATTATTACAAAGCCATAGTTTATTTAGCATAACATCTTACTAAGATCTTGAAAACTGGAAGAAATACTCATTACTGGTTTTCCTTTCCTATTACAAACATTTGTTCACTTAATTGAAGCTAAGGCTAAACCTAAGGGTAGGTGTATCACAAATAAGGTGTTATGCTGCATAGGCATATGAAAAAGCTGTATGCTAATACTAGCATGACTTGCAGAAGTATAAAATTAATTGAGCTTATGGGGATCTCTGCTTACTGAGATTTTAAAAAGGATGCCACTCCTTTTTTTCCCTCCTTCAGACTTACACTTCACTGTTTCATTTATACCAGCTTTCAAACTCAGATTTACTGCTGAGCCATTCTAGATAAATCAAGTGTCATAAAAGAAATGGGGTAGGGAGAGGCGGGGGGAAGTACCGCGTGCATGTGAGATGTTTGAAGGAGTGCCAAAATTGTAAGGAAAGGAGAAAGATAGTACAATCGGGAACAAATCAGACAAGAGGGAAGGTGACTTCTTCCTGGAAGCAACCTTTAACAATTGGCTCTTTATCTCTGGAACCACAGCTTCAGTCTCGGCACTGTGCAGTAATCCCGTATCTGTGTCACACCTAAGTCCTGCTGGAATTCCCAGGCATGACCTTGTCTGCCTGATTCCACAGCATGTTTGTTGTCTATATTCAGAGTAAACCTGTTAAACTGAGTTTGACATATGCTGGTTTTGTTTCATTAACTTTTTTTTAACCTGTCTGCCAGAGTTCTTGTTTCTCCATATCTGTATAACAATACTCTGGCTATATCCACTGCATCCCTTCTGCTCAGTAGGTCATTCACAGCGTCCGTCTGGAAAGACGGAACCACTGTTGCTTGCACTGTACATGTATTTGGCAGATGAGCGTTGCATCTGATGCCCTTTGGAAGTGCCAGAATTAATGTACTTGTGCCTGTATTATTCTTTGGATATAAACCTGGACTTTAAATTTTACTCTCAGACCGTTCAAGAGAATGCTGCTGGTAGAGGTCAAATGTGCCTGATGAGTTTCAAGATACGGCATTTACTGGAATTTTATGTCATTGCTTTTCTGCATTTATAGGAAAATCCAAGTGAAGAAGATGCAGCAATTGTAGACAAAATCTTATCCTCCAGGATAATCAAGAAAGAAGTAAGTGCTTGTCATGGGATGAAGTTGTTTATTTAAAAAAGGGGTTTGTATTGATCATTTTATATTTCCCCTGAATTTCCTTTCCTAGGTATCTGCTGGGATGACAGTAGAAACAGAAGAGTTTTTTGTAAAATACAAGAACTAGTAAGTATTAAAAAGTTGTTTCTTTGGAGATTTTGATGGAAATAAGTATTACATTCATGTCTTAAAGTATCAAGGGCTTGATATCCAGATGGAGGAAGGTTATGAGTGGTGTCCCTCAGGGGTCTGTGCTGGGACCAGTGTTGTTTAATATCTTAATTAATTATATTGACAGTAGCATTGAGAGCACCCTCAGCAAGTCTGTGGATGATACCAAGCTGAGGGGCGCAGTTGATATGCCAGAGGGATGGGATGCCATCCAGATGGACCTGGATAGGCTGGAGGGGTGGGCCCAGATGAACCTTATGAGGTTCAACAAGGCCAGGTGCAGGGTCCTGCACCTGGGCCAGGGTAACCAGCATTATCAGTATAGGCTGGGAGAGGATATACTGGAGAGCAGGCCTGTGGAAAGGGGCTTGGGGGTGCTGGTGGATGAAAAACTGGATGTGAGCCACCTATGTGCTATCGCAGCCCAGAAGGCCAATCGCATCCTGGGCTGCATCAAAAGAACTGTGGCCAGCAGATCAAGAGAGGTGATTCTGCCCTGGTGAGACCTCACCTGGAGTACCTGGAGCCCCCAGCACAAGGAGGATGTAGACATATTGGAGCGTGTCCAGAGGAGGGCCACCAAGATGATCAGGGGAATGCAGCATCTCTCATATGAAGACAGGCTGAGGGAGTTGCGGCTGTTCAGCCTGGAGAAGAAAAGGCTCCGGGGGGACCTTATAGTGACCTTCCAGTACCTGAAGGGAGCCTACATGAAGGCAGGGGAAGTGATTTTTAAATGAATGAATTTATATCAGAGCTATTTTGTGAATGTAGATTGGATGTACAGTGTCAGACGTTTAGGCGAGGTTGATGTAGGAGTCATCATGTCTTAAGAAGACAAAAACTTTAAGATTCCTTTAAGTATGTTTGCTTCTCTTCTTAGGACAAGTGAAAAAAATTTGTGAATCCATAAAGTTCTATGGATCCTAGTCCAAAATCACTGCTGTATGATAATTATTTGGAGAGTACATCTTTGAGCTTTATAGTGAATTCTGTCTTAAATGAAAAATGTTCCTTTTCGAGTGAAATTCTGGTTTATAAAATAAATTATTTTAACTGTGTATTAAAAATAGATAGCAAGCTTTTGCTTTCACTAATATGTTAATGTTAATCTCTGTAAATTTAGCTCTTATCTCCATTGTGAGTGGGCCACGGAACAACAGCTTTTAAAGGATAAAAGAATCCAGCAGAAAATAAAACGATTCAAACTAAGGCAAGCACAAAGAGCTCACTTTTTTGCAGATGTGAGTATGAAATAAAAATTAAATGAGCTTTATTTCCTTATAAAATTGTGATTAATAATTTGCTTTTAAATAGGACGGCTGAATGTTGAGAAGTAAAAAAAAAAAAAAGGCAGTCTGGGTTGAGTTTTTGTTTGCAGCAGGAGTTGCTTGTTGAATGAATTTTAAGAGCAAGTCTTCTGGAATCGTTGAAATAATCTGACTCACGTGGTTTAAAATTGGGATTGTTTGGATAACAATTTAGAAGTGATAAGAAGGGAAAGATTACGTTAGTATGACTAGTTTCTCTACTATATGACTTTGCCAGGACAGAACTTCATCTCTAAATGACTGCATTTCTTACTCTAATGTCAGATCCCTCTTCAGTGCCAGCTGCCCATAAAAAAGAAAGGTGGGGGGAGGAGGGGGATTTTAAGGTGTGTTCAAAAGCCTCAATAGTTTCTACCAGCCAAATTAATTTTGTGTACTAGACCAGGTCTTAGCATACACCAGCTTTTTTTTTGGTCTCTGTGTTGATTTTATTAATCGTGCGTTACAGATGGAAGAAGAACCTTTTAATCCTGACTATGTTGAAGTAGACCGGGTATTAGAAGTATCTCTCTGTGAAGATAAGGACACTGGTGAGGTAAATAAATCTTAAAGCAAGTCAAGAAGATAAAGCTCCAAGTAGTGTTTGGTAATGGGAATTTTAGCAGATTCCAGAGTGCCGCCCTAGTGATTTTAAGTTTCAATAATATTTTTAGGGAGCCTTGACAATCTTGTCATGCCCTATGCTGGCTATGTATTTTGAAATAGAAATCAGAGTTCAGTAGCTTATATTTTTATTAGTATTAATAGATCACAGTAGAGTTTAGGTAGTGAGTGTGAGGTTTGATAATTGACTTGCGAGTTCAGACAGAAGACTGATACAATGTACTCTCATGCCTCTCTGATAGGGACACTGCTGCAAAAAGTGTAAGGGGACAGGGAAGTGGTGGTTCCCTCTTCCCCTCTAACTCTGTCCTTAGGCTTTAAGTAGCCAGTGTTTGGGAGGTGTTTTGGTAGCCACCAGTGGACCATTCCCTCTGTATTTATCAAAGCTCCTCTTATTAACTGAAAGTACCTCTTCTGGAAAGTTGTTGAAGAGCAAAACCGTGAGATCAGGAAACTAAAAAAAAAAAAAAAAAAGAGATGTGTGTGTGTGTGTGCAGGCAGAAAGGCAAATCAGGAAACAAACTGCCAAAATTCAGAGTCTGAGAAGAGCATTTAAGGTTGTTGTAATAGCTACGGTAATTCCTCTGTTCTTCTGGATAGCAAAATGAGCAGACTTCAGCCTGGTGATTTCTGCATTTGTCTTCCTAAAGCAGGGTTCAGGGTTAAAATTTCATATTTTTCATTATAGGCAGCAGATTTGTCATTATTATACTTCTAGAAAAAATGTGGTATTATTAAAAGACTTTACCCACATTCTTGAAAGATGATTAATTTGTTTTTAAATATTTATTTACTTAAGCTAAATAAAATAATGTACTTTGGTTCCATCTTTTGAGACTTGCTAAATTTTTGTTTATGTTGCCCAGCAGACTTGTAAAGCTTTGTATTTTGTTGAGAAGACTTCTGTTTTAGGAACTTTAGCCAAGCCTAAAACAAAGAGCTTGACAACCTGATGTGGAGAGTGGAAAGGGATGTTCTGGGTACTACCTCTGTAGATAATTTTGCCCTCTCTGCCCTGTTACCACAAACTTCACAAATGTAGTAATGTATCTTTGCTAAGACTAAGATTTAGCTTGTGGGTAAGTGGGATTAAGAAGTACTCCAGGGGTCTACAACAAGTGGTAGAGTATGAGAAGCCAGGGATAAGTAGGTAGATAAAAAGAACCTAAACAGAACATAGAGAAAAGTATCAGAAATGTGCTTTTGTTTCCAGCTCTCACATAAGCTAGCTACTCAAATAGTAAGGCGTAATAACAGTCTGTATACTAAATTAAAAGCTGATAACATTCAGAATTCTCTTCTGCAGCCTGTTATTTACTATTTAGTAAAATGGTGTTCGTTGCCATATGAAGACAGTACGTGGGAGCTGAAAGAAGATGTAGATCAAGCAAAAATAGAAGAATTTGAACAATTGCAAGCTTCCAGGCCTGACTCAAGGAGATTGGTAAAATTACATCTAATTTACTTGTCTGTCTTGGAAAATTTGCTTTGGTTTTCCCAACTTTAAACTTCTGTGTTAAAACATAACACTTGTTGGCATTCTGTGTAAAGGATCTGTGCGCCTTGTTACCTAGTAATAATATTATTATATTTTTATACCTGAAAATATTTATATATACACACCTGAAAATATTATTATATTATCATGTAGGCATAGATAAACATTCTCATCTAATTTGTTTGTTTAAAAAAAAATATACTTTTGTTTCGGAAAAAATATGAAGTGCTATAACTTTCTGAGCTTCTGAGTCATGAGCCACACATTGAAAAACTGGCTATCACAGAATCTATACACCATTAAGAGGAGGAGAAAACAGAATCAAATGTAAACATCCTTTTACAGAGAACAAAGTCTTGTGCTTCAGCTCTGAAGGAAATTGGCAAATGAGATCTGTCAAGCAGATGCTGTAATTACTTCCTGCTTTTATTTTTCTTCTTGCCATAAAGGGCTATGTGAAAGGAAGAAAAATGTGTAATAAGGAAATCTTTAAATTTAATCAATCTTCTGTCTCATAGAACAGGAGAAAACAAAGTAGTTTTATTTAAAGTCCTGTAAGTCTTTGTCAGGCATGTGTCCTGTGTGGTGTAGTGTAACACTTGTTCTAACTTAATTATTTTATATAACTCAGTATTCACTGTGTTTTAATTTGTGGGCTTTATTTTATTTTAATGTCTTTTCTATCTACAGATAATGACAGTAGTCACGTCTTCATATTATTTTTAGTTCATTTTTCTAGTATTTATTTAAAATCCTGCCATTTTGGCATGTGGGAAGAAGGGCTTTTATACCTCTCTTTTACCATATTTGGCTTTGACAGAAAAAGATTATTAAAGCGCAACTGTACAACTGACAGTCATCTTAGCATCAGCAACAAGTATTTTTTTCTTCCAGGCTCCAGCAAGTACAAGAAAGTATTTGCTGACAGCAGCCCTGCATGTAGGAGCGTGGCTGCTCTGGGTGTGGGAGAGTGGACAGATGGTTGCTTGTGGGTGTGGGGAGGAGGCCACAGCTGCTGGGGAGGGCCAGCTACTGCTGCTCAGAGACCTGGTGTCAGGTGATGCTGACGTTGGCAATAAAGAGATACAAAAATTTAAATCCAAAATTGAGAGCTGCTAGATAAGGCCACATGAGTTCAGAGTGAATGCAAGCATTTTTAAATACAAAGAAATGGAAGAAAGCCCCGCGCCTCCCATATGAAGATTTACATCAACTTGATCACCATATTTGTAATCTTGAAAGGCTGTCTGGTGCCAGTTTATATATTCACTGTGTAATTTCCTTGGTCTGATGAAA
>JAAGNO010018660.1:54518-65890 GCA_033439905.1 Ceryle rudis
CACTTGCAGAATGACCTGCAAGACTCTTCCATGCTGCTAATCCATACCAAGGCTGAAGGTAAGGTCTTCAGGCCAAGGGGGGGAACAGAAGGGTCTGTACTTTTACGGCCCTCCTTCCCAGGCCCTGGGGCCAAGCTTCATGGAACCACTGGGAGCAGCCCCGGCACTGGAGCATCTTCAGATTCCACCTTTGGGGGGGGGGGGGCAAGAGAGTGCAGCTGATCATAAAGCTCTTACTAAAAACATTTTTTCTTGAATGTGCAAGTTTGTTCGCATTGGGATGCAGAAGCTATCCAAAGATAGTGGAGAGAGTGGATTTTGCTGGAATTCTACCTAGTATCAGTCAGAAACTTCATGATTTCTCTACAGAGTTGCCTGCTTTCCTTTAGCTTGCTAGGGGCAATACGATGATATAGCTTGGTGCTGTTACAGGCTGTTTTGTCATGTCCTTTGTAGCATGATCCTGCCTATGCTGCTGCTGTCTTTCATCTGATCCTGTGGTGAAATAGATTCAGGGGACTAAACCACTCACAAGTCTACCCTTTTATACTCCTGAATTGGCTGTGACATAAGTGATCAGCAGTGACCAGGGCAGGTGCTGAAGCAAGATCACAGTAACTTGGTGTAGATTGCCCAAACCACTTCAGGAAGAGAGCATCAGCATTCGGAGCCACTTAGACTTTGGGGATTTTGGTAGTCCCAAGTACTCGGTTGGCTCTGGTTGTAGAACAGCTGTTCTTAGAGCTTCCAAAGAGAAACTTCATATATTCTTGCAGTTTCTTGGATGAATTAATTAGTGTTTCAAATTATCAGTGCCAAGCTATTTGTGTGTTTTACATTTTCAAACTAAATTCTTACACTCAAGAAATAGTGGAATAAAATGTTTTGGAAAAATAAAGCATGTACCAACTTGCACATATCTTTCCCTTAAAGGACCGACCACCTCCAAACTCCTGGAAGAAGATAGAACAGTCCAGGGAATATAAAAACGGCAATCAGCTCAGGGAATATCAACTGGAAGGACTTAACTGGCTTCTATTCAACTGGTACAATAGGTATATGCATGGAATGCTTTTTAATGTAAATTTTGGACCATATGGAGTGAATCACTATTACTGGGGATAAATAGAGCGTTAACTAAATTTATCTTAACTTCTTATAGCTAAAATGGTGTAACTGGGAAAAAATTGATATACAAGTACATTTTTATCAATAAGCACAACAACAACAGCATAAAACTAACCTAATAGAAAATGAATTTTCAATGGCTATGAGGAAATTAAAACAAAACACAACTTCCACCCAAGTACAAGCTTTCAGAATTTTCAAAACAACTGGGAAACAATATCTTTCAGAGCAATTCCTACAGTTTGTGTGTGTTTCAAGTAAACTTTTCTTCAAAAAAAGGGCTAATAAACGATTGTGTTTTCTATATTGTAAGCTAAAGTTAATTCTTGTTTATTAATGCCATGAGGTGTCTACAGGAATATAATCACTATTGGTATTTTTTCCAAAACAATTTATTTTCTCTGTATCTAAGTTGGATTTCTAGCCATGAATCTTCCTGCTTGCTTATTTCCAAAGTATCAGTTTGTCCTTTACAGGGATTCTGTCAGCCAGCATATACTGTTTTACCATACAGTTTGGTGGTCTGCAGAAGAAAATCTTTTTTGAATTCTCAGTCAAGCACTACATAGCTGTGTGAGCATCTATGCAAACAGAGTGAAGGGCTGGAATGTATGGCACATTCCAGGGCGAGCACCTAGTGGTACTTCATCTAGTAATTTGGTTATATGCATCCGTCTCAGTTTTGGAAACAGGAAGTTTGTCAGTGATACTGTAATGCAGTCCTCTTATCTGAGTGTAGCTGGGATACTTTCTTCTGTGACTTTTAGGGAGTCTTCACTGATTTCTAGCAGTTTGTCAAGGTGAGCATGCATGTAGGAAATCTGATTAATTTGAATTCCTTTAATTAGGGCAGACGTAGTCCCAAAAGAATACTTCTGGAATATTTTTCTAGGAGAACCTCATGGAACATTCTATTCTTAGGTTTTGCCAGCACTAAACATGGTTAAAAGCTTGCGGTTTTGTGTACAGAGTTCATTTGTTCACCATAACCAGAGAACATTTGCTGGCACATTTTAGAGTGCCTCAGTTTTGATCATTGCTTTAAACTAGTATATTTGAGCTGTGTTTTTATAAATTGTCGCTATGAGTAACAGCTTTAGTGCTTGTACGTTCTTTGATGCCAATAATAAATAAATATATTTTACTTTCAGGCGAAATTGCATTTTAGCAGATGAAATGGGTCTTGGCAAGACCATCCAGTCAATTACATTCCTCTACGAAATCCTCCTGGCTGGTATAAGAGGCCCTTTTCTGATCATAGCTCCACTTTCCACTATAGCAAACTGGGAAAGAGAATTTCGCACATGGACTGACCTTAATGTTGTAGTGTATCATGGAAGTATGATCAGCAGGCAGATGATTCAGCAGTATGAAATGTACTTCAGGGACTCCCAGGTATTGTCATGTCACTTGTATGCATTAACTTATCCAAAACCTGTTTCAGGTCATAGTAATGAAAAGTATACTTTACATTATCTGCACGTATGTCTTAGTGTAAGTCATTTTACATCCCATGATGTGTTTTTTAAATGTTTTACTTATCAGAATCATTAGCATATGCTTACTGAGTGAATTTTCTGAAAGTGGTTGCAGCAATATATATGTTGTCTCAGTATGCTGAGGAATTTTGCAGTTGAATAAAGCAGTGATGCTGATACTCATGTGGAGATTGAAGTGTACACAGATGGTTGCTTTTGGGTCCTGAATTTGAAGAGCAGTGAGAACAAAAATACAGCAGATTAAGCTCTATTACCTTTATGTAGCTGTTGATTTCCTTTTCCTGGTGTAAACTAACTTTGTCTGTGTACAGTTTGCTTTTCTGTCTGAGATTCTTGACGTAAAATGACATGAAAAAAATGTTGAAATCTGACTTTAAAAGGGAGGTTTTTTGCCTTCTCTATATATTCTGCATAAGTAATTTTTTGTAAACTGTCGTGTTATTTCTACCAAATTGATAAGGCTGAAATCTTTAAGTAGTGCTAAATAGTAAAATGACATCTTATTTCTCTGGTGAGTTGTTGTATACTGCCTGATTGAAGGTCTTACATATTCTCTTTGTCAGACCAATGGAGGAGAGTAAGCTGGGTAAAAAGTGTTCATTTAGCTCTTAGGTGATACTTTTATACTTTCTGTATGGGTGCTAAGTGTATTACCATCATATTTTTGAATGATTGACTGTAGGGTTCTTCCTGTCAGTCTCTCAGATTTTCCCAGGATTAAAAATAGGGTATTATCTATACCCGTCTTTTGAAACAGCTTTATTAGATGGTTATATCTGTCATTTAAAAGTAATTCAGATTTTACTGTTGGTTAGACAATATTGTATTTGTGGCTATGGATAATTACTCTGAGTAATTACAGAGTTAGAGAGATGTTATAAATGTGTATGGAACGACAGAACAATTTATAACATGAAATCTGATGTCCGGCTCTTGATAAAGTTTCAGCAACAAAATGTTTAAATAGAGTAGATTGTAGATAATGCAACAAGTGTTCTCTGTTGGTGAATCTCTAGGGGCGTATTGTTCGAGGTACCTACAGATTCCAAGCCATTATAACAACTTTTGAAATGATTCTTGGTGGATGTCCAGAGTTAAATGCAATTGAATGGCGATGCGTTATTATTGATGAGGCTCACAGACTGAAGAACAAAAATTGCAAACTCTTGGAAGGACTAAAATTAATGAACCTTGTAAGTAACTATAGTTCAGTTTTTGGATTTGATTCTAGTTAAGTACAGTACAATAATAGATCACAAATTTCTTTTACCTGCCAATAAAGACCTCTCAAGAAGTCATTCTCAGTACTTTAGATAGCTGATGCTGGTATGTTTTTTGATTAAATAAAAGGTGGCAAGTTCTTACTGTAAGCAGAATCTATTTCTGGTGATACTATTCTCTAGTTCATTTTGATTATGATGATGATTTCATGTAATGTGCTTTATAGTAATAAAATCGGTTTTGTGCAGTAATTAATGATTAAAACTGTTGAAAGTATTTTGAACAAATTATTTAACAATAAAAGCAAGCAGGAAGTAGAACCTAAAACAGAGTTATTATCAAGTCCCATAATTAAGGTTTTGTTTCATATAGTGCAAGATTTTAAAAAGCAGATACTACCATGAATTTTGAGAACTTTTGTGCGTTACTACAAGATGCATCATGACTAGTTTTGCTTTGGTTTTTTGACTTCATTATTCCTTTGCACTTGTTGCTGCACAATCTCAGAAGTTGTCTTTGTTGTCTGCTTTCTGCTACATGCTTAGCTAGTGTATCTTTTCCACAATATAAAGAGAGAGGGTTATAGGTGTGTGAATATTACAGGCAGGAGTTGAAGCGTTCAGTCACTTCTTCATTACAGATGCAGGAAGACAGAATTTAAAGAAAAGCTGGTAGAAAATACTGCTTCTTGTTCTTTTTTAGATCTGTTTTTCTGTGTTACCTGTGTACTTAGTGACATGCAGAGCAGGTATTTTCAGGTTATGATTGTCAGACTCGTAACATAAAAATTTTTGCAAATGTGTGCGCATACATCATGTGAGTTTTGCTTCCCTTTATAGGAGCATAAAGTGTTGTTAACAGGTACCCCACTGCAGAACACAGTTGAAGAGTTATTTAGCCTCCTTCATTTTCTTGAACCGTTGCGTTTTCCTGCTGAATCTACATTCATGCAAGAATTTGGAGACCTTAAGACAGAGGAACAGGTATTGCATGTTGAATAAGTTCATTTTGAGTTTCTAAGAGTGATTTCCTTGAAGGGAAAACTTTTGGTTTGGGCAGTAACCATTATTGCTCTCCACCCTCCCCTTCAGTCACCACATTGCGCCTGAGTTATTCTGTCATGCAATTTCTCTAAACCGTGCAGGCAGTAGAAATCAGTTAAGTATGATATTTTCTGTTAAAGAATTACTTTTAATTTTTTTGAGGGGGATGGTTTTATAAATTTGGCAAGTAACTAGTGAGAATAATAAAAATTGGAAGTTTTCTGGCTTAGTAGGCAGATTCTTTGCAGACAAGTGCTAAAAAGATACTCTTTTTTGTGTTTTGGAGTACATAAATTTGTTAGTAATTTGGAATTAATAATAAGGCTATATCCTAGCTGTAAAATATTTTATACAAGTCTAGACAAAAGATTAGTGCTAAGGAGTTAAATTTTTTTTAATTGAACTACACTCTTATTACTTCATGTTCCAGTAAACTGTTATGTTTCATTTAGGTTCAGAAACTGCAAGCTATACTGAAACCCATGATGCTCAGACGATTAAAAGAAGATGTTGAAAAAAAGCTGGCTCCTAAGGAGGAAACTATAATTGAAGTAGAGCTAACTAATATTCAGAAGAAATATTATCGAGCTATTTTGGAGAAAAATTTTGCTTTCTTATCCAAAGGAGCAGGTCAAGCAAATGTACCCAATCTGGTTAACACTATGATGGAACTCAGGAAGTGTTGTAATCACCCTTATCTCATCAAAGGTAAATATATGGTAAAAACAGATTTTTTTTTTTTCCAACTACTTTTGTACTTTTATTTAAAATATGTAAGAAATTCTGTTGTATTTACTTGACATTTTCATCAGACTTTCCAAGGATTGGATTAGGTGGAAGCATTTTTAAGATAGATGGAAAGCAAAGTTGTGAGGCAGTTGCATATTTGAGGCCTGAAACACAAACTTGGGTTGTAGGATTTCACAGAACATTTAGAAGTGGTTATCTCATGGAAATGTTACATCTCTAACAGCAGTATTAAGAAGAACTTCAAGAGCTAACTTTTAAAATTAATGTTTCTCGCACGTGATTTGGTTTGTGTCAGTCTTCGTTGCTTTTCTCAGTTATAACTGACTTGGATGTTTTTCCTGCTCGCAAGAAAATAGACTTGAAGCTCTTAAAAGTTTTTTTTTCTGTGATTTCAGTCATAATGGGGCTTCAGAAAAGTTCTTTAAAATACTGTTTTTAAGACTCGTTTCCCACAAAAAATACTAAGGCGACAAAAGGACTTGTGGGGTTTTACACCACACTTGAGAACAAGCTGTATTTTCTTTTTTGTGGTTTGTTTTTTTTCTGTGGTGTTCTGCTTAAAAGCTTAAGACCTCTTTTCAAAGAGCCAAGAAATGTGTGTTCTTGCTAGAACTTTGTTCTTTCTCCAGCAGCAGCTAATGGGGGATACTTAGAGTACAAACACTGATTTTGGTAACTCAGTTTTGTATGTATACAGACCTATTTGTGTAGAAACACCTATAGGTACAGAAATGCATTCTTTGACAGGTGCTGAAGAGAAAATCCTTGGAGAATTTAAGGAAACGTATAGCCCGACTGCTCCTGACTTCCATCTGCAAGCAATGATCCAGTCTGCTGGTAAATTGGTTCTAATTGATAAACTCCTTCCAAAAATGAAAGCAGGAGGTCACAAGGTCCTTATCTTCTCTCAAATGGTACGCTGCCTTGATATTTTGGAGGATTACCTTATACATAAAAGGTAAGATATTGCATATTCTGTCTCTTGTAGTATATTGTTCTCAGTGGGCATATCTTTGAATGTTAGTGCAGGATTACAGCATACCAAAAATAGGAATATCTTTTTATTTTTTTAGCTAATCACTGTGTAACTCTCTGTTCCATGGTGGCTTAGCATTTATTCACCAACGAATGAAAAATGTCAGAGAACAACTCAAAAGAAGTTGTTGAGTAAACAATGTGCTTTCAGTTTGTTGCTTTCTCTTTTGTGTGTTCTTGTATATGTGTACTGTTTATATATTCCCTGTTAGTAACCAAGTAAGTTTGAGCTCAGCATTCCTCATCTAAATCCTAGGAAGCATAGAATGTGTTCTTTATTTATGTCACATTGGACTTGGACCAGACAGGGATAATGTAACTCCTCAATCCCAACAGAAAATAAGTACAAAATGGTAAACAATTGGAGATCTGTTTTTTATGAATGTGAAAATGAAAATGTGATTCCTGTTTTTCCTAAATTATGACTTGTTTTGAGTTTTTCAGCAGAACCGAGCTGCCAGACATAAAGCAGCTCCTTAGATGGGCTTTTAGAGTCACATATAATAGCACTCTTTAATTACAGTGTTGACTTCATGGAAACCAAGAGCTTATTTAAGCACGTCACTAAATACTGTGGATAAAGCCTTAGCACATAAAATCTAACCTTATACTTGGTTACAGTCAGCAGTTGCTATATCAACCTGAGAAGCTATAAAAAGGCATAGTTCTGCTTGTTTTAATAGTCCATTTCTTGGAATGTGCATACTGCTTTGAAGTGTATGTTTGGCAGTGAATTACATAGTAATATAGAGTTAACATGTAAAAATATCAAAAATTTAGTAAAAATGTCAACTCTTCCTGCAGTGGATACTGGAATGTGTATCAAAGATCATTAGTAGATTATATTAGTATTTCTTTTTGTGGTAATTTTTTGCTTCTGTGTTTTTTTGTTTCTTCAAGCTATCTAGTTGAACTGAGAGCTCAACGGTTCATATGTTTTATTTTGATAGACTGATTTTAGCTTTGTGGTAGTACTTATCCAGTAGAGAAAATATGTATTTTTCTGTAACAATGAAATATCTAGACTAGTGCATCATATCTACAGGTAGAATCTTCTAAAACCTATATAAGCTGAAACTTACTCTATGCTACCATTTGATGAGAGGGAGCACATGATTAGACTTAATACGTAACAGAATTCATGACTCTAGGAGATGGCTGCCTGCCAAAATGCCTGTGGTCCTGGGGATTATCTGCTGCGCTATTTTATAGCTGATTAGAAGAAAAATGGTTGTGAGGCTTTTTGACTTGTTAGATACATAGTCAGCATCTTACTCCATTTACAGCATACAGAAGCATTTTTTTCTTTTTAAGCATTTCACTTGATTTCAGAAGTTTCATGGGAGCCTTTGTAATTATCAAAGGTAGCAGAAATGACAGGTTTGCTTCGGGCTTTTAAATGTCCTGGTTTTAGTTTAGGAAGCCCTGGATTCATTGATGCCTTGATAAAGACTGTTAGAGGTGCTGTCAAGTCATTTTTGTTCCATTTCTCTTAACCTTGACAGAATCAACACGCAGTTTGTGCAGTGACAGATCACCGACTGCTGCTTTTGTGCTGGTTACTTGGTTACCCCTAACATGCTGAGATGATTTGGTACATAACACAGAAGTACACGGTCATGCTTCTGGGGCCCTAAGCAGGGATCCAAGCATAACAGCATGTGAAAATCTTTTTAAGTGTCCATATGGGACTTCAGGTTATGGTGTGTGTTTTAATGCAACAAAATGCCGTAGCAATACATATTCCCTGGTATGTATAATCATGTACTTGCTTTAATAGAAGAAGCTCAGAAGAACTTGTCTTTAATTGCTCGGTATTTGGAATTGCTGATGTGTATTAGTATTACAGACATGCGAGTTCAGTCGTGATTCCTGCTAATATTAGTTTCTATCACTTTTACTCACTGTAAAGAATAAATATGCAAGCTGGAGATCTGTTCTAATCTCCCTTTAAAACATGAAAAACTTTGTAATGATTTGTGTGTGTGTATCTGTGGCAATTTCTAGATACTTATATGAACGAATTGATGGGAGAGTACGAGGGAATCTCAGACAAGCTGCAATTGACCGCTTCAGCAAACCAGACTCCGACCGCTTTGTCTTTCTTCTGTGCACCAGAGCTGGTGGTTTGGGCATTAATTTGACAGCAGCGGATACATGTATAATTTTTGATTCTGACTGGAATCCTCAAAATGATCTACAGGTAAATTTGTTTGAGCGTAATAGTGAGGCTTAAGTCGTCAAAACTGGTTGATTATAAATTAGGTCACTTTGAATGTTGTCTCTGGCTTGAACATGCATTATTTTAAAATGTCTAAGCTAATTTTAAGGCATGCGTTTAATGTTTTTGATGACATCTGCTATCCAAGTAGCAAGTGTTCATCTGTGTTTGCTTGGTTCTTAACTTTCTCTTCCAAATTGATTACTCTCTAAAAGCACAACACAGGTAAACTAAGTCAGCAAGTTGATAAAAACCATTGAGATTTTGATGACACTATGAAACCAGGAGTTCGATTTTTTTATATAGTGACTAACACAGTTTGTGGGAATAGAGCTATTCAGCTAAAACATAACATATATGAAAAGCTTAATAAATACTAAGAAATTTAAGAAAATTAGTCAAATCTAGGAATTGGATGCAGAAACGGAATCCATTCTCAAGTTGCAGGTCCCTTACCATTTGTATCAGGCATTGAGATAAATTACAAGCTAGCATGTCTTCTTATCTAGTGTTACAGCAAGAAAAATGCCATTCAGTAGCATTCAGCACAGATCATCTGCATTTTACTTACTACCGTGTTTTTAGAATACTGTTCACAATATAGAAAATGTCTGATAGCTTCCATTTACTGATAGGTGAATTGACTTCCTTTGGAGTTCATGCTGTTGCTTTTCAGATTGCACCGCAGCAGAAACAATTTCTTAAAAGCACTGTATGTTATTCCTAGATAAGTCTGATTTCTTATTGCTGCTCTCCCTTCCTTCAAAAGGCTCAAGCTCGTTGTCACAGGATCGGTCAGAATAAAGCAGTGAAGGTCTACAGACTGATAACACGTAACTCCTATGAGAGAGAGATGTTTGACAGAGCGAGTCTGAAACTGGGACTGGATAAGGCTGTCCTACAGAGTATGAGTGGAAGAGAAAACAGTGTTGGTGGAGTATGTAGACTTATTTCTTGAAATAACTTTCCTTTTGCTTTTGTAATTGTGTGGGAATATTTGAAATTATAGATGCTACCCTTTTTCTGTCATTTATATCTTTTTCTGTTTTCTGATGTGGATTAGTAATATAGTTGACATAATTTTAAAGTTGACATAATTTTAAATGTTTTTCCCCTTATATCTTCTCATGTTAATATAATATGTTACTTTAATATGTGATTTACATCTGATATTAACAGGTTGGGGTTTTTTAAGTGTAAGTTCATGATGGTATCGAGAATAGCCAAACCGGAAAAGACATACAGATTATTTCAATTCTTGATTAGACCTGTCTCTTAGTAATCTGGATTTTAAATTTATAAATTATTAGGCGCATTTAGGTTCAGAAACATTGGAAAGAGAAATGGAAAAGACTTGGGAAATTTTTTTCCTTGACTGTCTAAAATCTATTTTATTTACTCAGATACAACAACTCTCCAAAAAAGAAATAGAAGACTTGCTTCGAAGAGGTGCATATGGTGCCATTATGGATGAAGAAGATGAAGGCTCTAAATTCTGTGAGGAAGACATTGACCAAATTTTGCAACGTCGTACTAAAACTATTACAATTGAATCGGAAGGAAGGGGCTCCACGTTTGCCAAGGTGCAGAAGCAGAAAGTTGTTGTTTGACAATATAGAACTGTAAATGTAATTGAATGTTGCAAAGCTTATGCTTGTTCTAAGTTATGCTTACTTTTATTTAGTCTGAGTGTATGTTTGGTACACTTTTGGGGGCTTCTCGCATCTGTGTTTGTATTAATGTGCACATAGGAAAGTCAGATTTGCACATCAGATGATGTAACTGCCAGATGCAGAGCATATTTCAGCAAAGATGAGTAATAGGTGTGTGCTGCTTCTGAAAAGGCTTGGATTTGTGCGAGATATGATGGACTGCATTAACTGAGAATATTAAAACCATTTTGTTTATAGATCCATTTGTATTCATATCTATAGATTTTCCCCGCCTCTTAATATTAAGACAAATAGTTAATAAAATGAAATATTGTCAGGCTTATTCTAAAAATGCCTACACAAGGGGTATAGTTTCAACCTTGAACTTTATTGGTAAGAATTTGATAAGCGAAATAAGAAAGCTTCTAAAATTGCAGAGAGGTGGAGAGTGTATATATAAATGAGAATGTAAGGTTTTAGGAGTAATAGTCTAGAATCAAGTAGGGCTGACACTTTCTAATAATTTTTGACAGGCAAGAAAAAAAAAACAGCATCTGAAAAAACTATGCTGAAAATTGGGAAAAGTGAAAATGTAGACTCCTTAATTTCCAAAGCATGTGCAAATATGAATCTGAACAAATAAAAAATCAGGCAAATTAAAAATAGATAAATATTTTTTTTTAACAAATATGTCAAACAGTATAACTGAGCTTGGAACACGGCTTCTTCACGAATGCAGCTGCAACAATTAAAAAAAGAACAACAAAAGCAAAGCAGAAGGAAAACTTCCAAGAATATAAATTTATATTTAGTACTTTCATTT
>JAAGNO010018663.1:0-13097 GCA_033439905.1 Ceryle rudis
GGAGGGGTGAGGGCATGGGAGCCCTTGGCAGAAGGGAGGTTAAAAAGAGACAGGTAAAAAAGAAAAAAAAAAAAGAACAAACGAAAACACACACACAAAAAAAATACCTCTGGTTATTTTCCACTGCAAATTTTGTGAAGGAATCTTCTTTTTCTCCCTGTTCCCTGCACTGCCATCAGATACTCCCTCCCTGCCAAACTCTTTCCTTTCATAGATGAAAAACCCCAAACAAAAGCTGTCAGGACAGAAGATGATGAAAATGCCTGGCTTTCCAACAGCCAAAGCCTGATTCTCCTCACCAAGTCCAGAAACAATTTTTATCCTGAGAATTTCCAGTTTCTTGGTTTCCGTTACAAAAAAGGGAAGATTTTCCCCAGATCAGCATTCTGCAGAAGTCGCTCAGCGAGTGACCAGTGCTTGGACATAATTGCACAGTGATTAAACTGTTTCCAGTGGTTTCACTCCAGATGCCAAAGGACAACGCCCTGTCCCTGTTACACCCCCCGGTTCCTGTATCCCGCCCTGATGCAGGAGTCAGGCCCTGGTGTCCAGAGTGACCCCGCTTGCAGCCAGACCACAGAGGGCTGCAGGCTCATCATGGCTTGCATGGGGTATGGCGAGGACAGACCAACGTGGTTCACGCTGATCCATCCCAAAGTGACCTATCCCTGGCTCACATCCATCTGTGGGATGAGACGCGTGTGGGGTGGCAGGTTTGGAATTGGAAAACTTCCTGTTTATCTTTTATTCAACACGATGCCTGATGCACAACCTGTAATCAAGCACGGCTTCTAAAACACGAAGCCTCACCTTTCCTTTGTGCTGATTTGACCGGTAGTTAGAGCCATGGATTAGACCAGGGATTTTTTTCATCCCTTAACTTCATGGCTTTATTTTCTTTCATATTCAATGTCAAGGGTCCTTTTGGCCGTGTCCTAATTCCTGCTGTCTTTGAATGTGCCTCAGCTTGTGCATCTTCCTGGGTCAGACCGTTGCAAGGTCTGGGGAGTCACAGCATCCGAGGGTGTGCAGGTGGTAGGTTGCAGAGATGTCTCCTACCTCTCTCTCCACCGGGATGGTGCTTGGACACTGCACATGCTGCATCTTCGTTTCTGCACTCTCTGTTTCCGCACCACCTCCACTCCAAGGCTGGGGCTTGGAAAGGGCTGGGTAATTTTATGATCAATAATAGCATTGGTAGTTATTCTTGTCAAGAGAAGGTTAATTGCACCTCCTGCCTCAGGGCACCAGCTGATCACCACAGGGGCCAGGAAGGCATTTTCTGCCTGTGTTCAGCATTTCACAATTCACCAGGTTGCAGGATGTAGGGTTTAAACATGTGCTGAAGCATCAGGTGCTGCTGAGGGAGGCAGCAGGTGAGCATCGCTCTGACCCTGCTGTCAGATGGGTCGTTTGTTGGCATCAGTCCTGCAAAGTGATGCTGCCCCGGGTGTGCTTGTTACGTGTCACCCACTCACAGCCACAGGACAGTCCTGGGATGTGGAGGGAGAGAAGCCCCCACGTGCACTCTCACTGTGATGGGGTATCTGGGGGGGCACTGTGGTCTCTTCAGCCTGATATGGGGACACCAGGGCTGCCCAGCACCCCTGTGAGTCAGAGGGATGTGTCTCCTCATAATCCTCTGCCCCCAGCCTTGGTGCATGTTGCAGTAAAATGTTATGGCTTGTGGTGATCAGGAGGATAAAGGCTGTTATGCAGCTAGAGGCTGCATACCTGTGACCATCCTCCCCACCTAGATCCCAGCAGGCAAGAGCTCTAATACTGGATTGTGCTGGGCACGGGGGTCAGGACAGGCCTTCTCCTCCTGCACTGGAAGGATAACAAAAAGTTAGGATGATGCTGATGGCAAGAAATACAGCGGAGATATAGAAATACAGAGCGTTTGCACAGCTGGTAGGGACATGGTACAGCATGTCTGTCTGTCCGTCAGTCCCTCATGCTCTGTCACTGCCCGTTCTCAGACATTCCCACACGCCTTGTCCCTCTCTTCCCCCTCTTGTATTTATAGTCTGTGCCCGTGGCCTCGTCTCCAGCCTCGCGTGTGACCTACTTACGTGCAGAGCCCCAGTTCTTGCCTTTTCACTCCCGAACAATGACGCCGTCCGAGCTGCCACGCAGCGCGCTCCCAGCACAATGAGAGAGTGGCTCTCGCAGAGCCTTTCCTTGAGCCTGCCCCACACCTGACGGCGCTGCAGCCACCGTCGCTGGTGGTGCTGAGCTGCTGGGAGGAGGCTTAGCACCCTGGGTGCTGCCAGGGTCTCATCCTGCCGTTAACACCTAGGAAGGAGCTGGTGGGCAGAGGGGCACAGTGCAGGCAGGAGCGAGCTCTGCTCCTGCCTCCCAGGCTGCCTGCAGACAGCAAGGGCAGCAAGGCAGCCGGTTCAGGGTGCTCAGGGGCAGGGTGCTCAGCCAGAGGTTTCTCCCAGCTGTGCCTGGGGCCAGCCTGCAGCATAGCCAGCTGTGCTCACCCCCGGGCTGATGCCAGCCTGACCGTTCCCTACGGTGCAAGACTGCAAAGATCAAGGTGAAGATGTTCCCCTTCAGAGGCCCCTGCTGCAGGTCTGAGCATAGGGAGATGGGATTCTCCCTCCATGCTGAGTTCAGCTTCAGGACAGGGCTGTGACAGATGCAGGGGTCGCATCTGCATTGGAAGCAATGCTGTTCAGATCTGGTCCCAGTCAGGTTTGGAACATGGGGACATTGGTGGCCTGGCAGTGGGCAGGATGAGTCACAGCATCTGTATCTCTGCCCCAAATCAAGGCTGCTGCTGGTTACCCTGGTCTGTGCTGTGGGGATCCTGGGGGGAGCAGCCACCCTGCAGAGTGAGCATCACTTCTCTGGAGGAAACCACCTCCCTAAAAATTCTTGAGGGACACAGGGCAGACCTGCTGCACCACGCGCACAGACACACACTGTGAGCACTGTCACGTGCGTGTGCACAGGCAGGTCGTGCTGTGCAGACCTGCGCCCATGGGTGGCAGGGTCTGGGTGGCGGGGATGGAGCTGCACTTAGGGGCCAGGAGGCTGTGCCAGCTCAGGTGCTGCCACACATTTATGGGACTGTAAAATGCTGGTGACAAGCAATCAGAGCACTGGGATGCCCACACTAAGGCCCAGACCCAGGCTGCCTGCGGGTGCGTTAAGAGGAAGGAGCTCCTTGCCTCAGCTAATAGAAATAATAAGGTAATTAGGGACTGTATAATCAGCATGAAGGCAGGGCCTTGTTGCTATGCAAACACTGAGTCAAGAGATGCCCCCGTCTCCCCCTGCACACCTGATAAGTCTCTAGAGAGATGCTCTCCTGAGATTTCCAGCTATTCTGGGCTGCCCCTAGTGCTTGCTACAGAGCTGAGAAAACTGTTCACCTTGCCTTCATCCACCGCTGTCTTCATTGGCTCTGTGATGGAGAGGCATTGAAAGGAGTTTCCATCACACGGAATAAGACAAAGGAAGAGTTGCCCTTTGCTGTGGTCATGTTGGCTTACATTTAGCCTCTGAGAAGTGCCAGGCAGCTCCTGCATGCTTGGCTTGAGGTTTCCACTTGAACATAGAGATGACCAATTATTTCAGCCCTACCTTGCCCTTGAGGCATCTCCAGTCCCATCTGCCTGGGGCTGTCACCCACACAGGGATGTCTGAGTCAAGGATTGGGTCTGTGGGGAGCTGGGGATACAGCTCAGATCACTGCCAACCTGCCACATAGCACCAAAGGTGCCCATCACACCCAGGCTGCACTTCCATCCCCAAGCAGAGACCTGTCACTGTTGCCACACACCCCTGCAGAGCAGAGATCATACAGCATCGCCTCAGCACCAGTTTTTACACCCCACACTTAGCCCCAGGCTGATGTCCCCCTCGCTCCACACGCCCAAGCTGGCTCCTGAACTGGTGCCAAGGCAGGGGGGGAGCCAGGATGGGTCCCATACCCGTGGCTGTGCTGCCGCACTGCTCTGCTCCCCCGCCACAGAGCATGGAGCGCTGACAGGGGCTGTAAATTGTCAGGCCCCGTAAAGCATTTAATGATTTTGAATTTATCTGCATCGATAAATACATGACAAGGTAACAGTCAAATAAATACCCATTAGTGCACTCGCTCTCTTTTTTTTTTAATTACGAGCTCGGGTGTAACCAATCATTTTCTGCTAAGCAAGCGCTCCAGGAAATCTTCATTAGCACCAGCCCGGGCCATGGCGAGCTCTGCAGCCTGGGGAAGAGGGACTAAGCCGGGAGGGAGGTTTGGCCCCAGTTTCATCCTGCTCTCACCCAGCATGGACAGAGAACCTGGATGCCACTGGGTTTTCTGGGCATCCCCCCCCTTGCAGAGTGGGCTGCAAGGGTTCTGCTGCTGCTGTGCAGCTGCTTTGCTGCTGTGGGCACTTCTCGCCCAAGCTGAGCTGGCACTGCTGGGTCTCCTGTCCCCCCTGCCAGCCTGGGAAATCCCTGGAGACCTGGTAATGCAGCAGGGGGAGCAAAGGGCTCAGACCCTCTCAGGATGATGGTGATGCCCGCTCCTCCAAGCCAGGCTAGAGGTAGTGTGAAGGGAGGGGGTTTTGGGGCAGTGATCCTGGCTGGGGGCTCTGCACACCCCAAGGACAGAGTTTTCTGGAGCCAGATGCCAGGTTATCAAAGCACATGCAGAGAGGGGTGGATCTCACTTATCACTAGGCCATCACTGCCTTCAGACACCCCTCACCATGCCCCTCCACACTGGACAAGTCAGAAAGTGCCAGAGGTGTGCAACCCACCCAGGTCAGCATCCCTTGCTCTGGCAGGTGTGCCAGACCCACGAGGGGTCATGAAAAAAATATAAAAATGTTGAGAGACAGGACTGGGCAAGTTGATGGGCTGTGAAATCCCAGAGCACCAGCTTTGCTGCTGCAGAACAACCTCCCGCATGATCCTCAGTGCTGCTGCCAGCAGCACTTGCTGCCAGCAATGAGGAATAAGTGAAAGACACGGGCAGAAGGAGTAGGGTAAAATACAAGTCCACTGATGGTGTGGCCCCAGCAGGGCTGTGCAGGGTCAGGCTGCCAGCCCAGCCACTCTCCCTGGGCACGGAGTTGGGGTGCAGGTCGGTAAAGGAGTGGAGTTGAGGGTAGAACCTGCTCTGTCCCTCTCGAGCATCCCTTTGCATTAATCTTCCCTCCCTGTCAAACCCATGGCTCAGAGAGGGGGCAGAGGGAGCAACTGGCTCCTTTGCTCTGTCTTGTTTCTGTCTGGCAACATTTTTCCAGCAGAGCAGCTTTTAAAATCTGAACATCTCCTGGGAACATGTCGATCCTGATGATTTTTTTTTCTGTGAAAAAGTGTCAAATCAAATGATTTCAACTTTCACATTTTGTTTCAATAACGTTGAAAGAATTCTTTCCAATGAGAGACGAACATTTCAATTTGACATTATCATTTGGTTTCATTTCATTTGGGCTTTTATATTATCATATTACTTCAAATCTATGTTCCTATTCTATCTAGCATTTTACTGTTTAATGATTCAACAGCTTCAAAACCCAGCTAAACAGTTTGATATTCCTGGGTGGAATTTTCTCCCTGCCCCAAAATTCGTACATTGTGTAAATTCTGCACTAGGAAAAACCCAGGTTCCCAGGGGATGGAGCTGCCATCTTGCAGCTGGCTCTGGCTCCAGCAAAGAGCATCATGGCAGAGGCAGCAGCGATCCAGGGGTACTTTCTTCTTTGCTGGAATCAGAGGAAGGACACCAGCTGTGACTTGCTCCGCTGTACAGCCATAAATAGTGAGTGGCAGCGCTGGCAGTGAGGAAGGTGAAGACATTGTACACAAAGAGGAGCGAAACTTCTTAGTAGAAGTTAGGAAAGAGGATGCCCTTGTTACCCAGAGGAGCACCAGGAAGAGTCTGTTGCCCCTGGAGAGCAGGACAGGCTGGACACAACCCCGGATCCATATATCAGGGGGTGACCAGCAACACACAGCCCCTTGAGGGGCTCTACATGGGGATTTTGTTTGGGGAGTGATGGAGAAGAGCCAGGTTCTTCCCTTTGTGTAGCACCAGCCTCCAAGGGCTAGGATATGGCTCTGCTCCCCAGTACCCAGGAAAGGTAGAAAACTGCTTTCTCCTTTGCTAGTGGAAGAGGGGCTGGGGCTTCACCTTCTTATCTGGGCACATGCTGCATTTTCCCTGGTGAATCAGTGTCACACCAGGTCCCACGCAGCTGGTGCTGAGACTGTGTGCTGGGCTGGAGCTCTTATCGTGGTGGCTCGGTAGCATGTCCTCCTATCCCCAGGGACTGCTCCCCGCTCCATGCTCTGCAGAGGTGGCTCATCCCCTCCCTGAGCAAGACCCCGCAGCAGGATGCCTGAGTACCTTGCCTGCTGCACGCCACCTGCTCCCTGCACACAGCCTGCCAGGCTCCTGTCTCGCTCACTGGCATCCCTGTTGTTAGCAGGGTAGATTAAAAGCTGGTTTAATGGATATTTATTATCCACATCACAGTCTTTTACTGCCTGTCCTTTCACATTACGGGAGGCGCTGCCACCACGTGCCCAAGCAGCGGATAGGGATGAGGTCTCTCAGTCTGCGCGTGGGGATGTGGCTGCCTGGAGACATCAGCATACCCCTGGTACCCCCAACAAATGCTTCAGACAGGTACCCCTACTCCAGTGGGGTCTCTGTGCATCCACCCACAGATCTCATAAAAGAACTGTCCATAAATAGCCCGTTGTGCCTTTTGAGTCCTACTCACAGGTGGGGAAACTGAGGCAGAGGGAGTGAGTGGACATACCATTGCCATTGCCATTGTCATTGCCATTGCCACTGTCACCACCGCCATCTCTTCCCTAGCATGCAGGGCTGGGCACTGGCACAGATGTTTGCCTGTGGGCCGGGAAGTATCCATGGGCAAGCATTTGAGTCAGGGATGTGTCCTGGGTTTGGATAGGATAGGGTTAACTTTCACCAGAATTCGGAAGTGCAGGGGTGAGGGGGTGTGTGTCACAATCAAGACAGACAACTGAACCAGGCAATTAGATACCATACTGATGTCATGGCTGGTACTGTAAGGGTGGGGGTGGACCAGGCAAAGCCTGAAAGGGTGCTCTAGCTTGTGTCTCTGTGTTCTTGGGTCATTCTCTCTCCTCTCTTGGTGTGTGTTGGTTCATTACCGCTATTTGCTGCTGCTGGTTGTTGTTTCCCCTGTTGTACTGTTGTATTAAACCCTCTTTATCAAAACTTGAGGCATTTTTTCATTTTTCTGCCTCTTCTCCTTCCCTTTTGTGGGGTGTGGGTGGAGGTGAGAGAGTGGTATGGTGGGCTTGTCTCTAAACCACAACAGGAAGGCATCTGCGAGTGACCCTGGGCAATGGCCCAGTGGCCATGTGGGGGCTGTGCTGGGCACGGCAGCGTGGGGCAGAGAGGCAGCAGGTTCTGGCAAGAGCTGTGGATAAAAGGCAGCTCTGTGGGGAGAGGCCTCCACTGGCATTTGCTGATGCTGCCTTTGGAAGCTGGTGATTCTCTCAGACTACATGGGAAACCCCAGCCTCCCTCTCGCTGGCTCTAAATGAAACTCCCTTAGGGTAGCATATTAAACTTGACCTGTGCACCACCTCCAAGATTAACATCAGAGGAGAAAGAATTAAAGGTCTGTGGAGGGCAGTGCAAGGGAGAAGGCAGGCATGTCTCTCTTCTCCTGCTCCAGGAAGGGGTGGAAGTGCAGCTCTCTGGGGAGATGTGCCGTCCAGCATGCTCTGCCGAGCTGCTGAAGGAGCACAGAGGGTTGAGCACTGCACTTGCTGGCAAGGAAAGTTGATGTTCTCCTTCCCCAGCTCAGTGACAACATGAAAGGCAAGAAAAATCCCCTCTGAGGCAGCAGCAGAAACCAGGCATCATTTGCTTTCCCGCAGGGGAGCTGCTATAGCTGGCCTTGCAGTGCCCTGCTGCCCAGAGGGCTTGGGGCTGCTGGGGCTTTTCAGGCACCGGGGACCCAGCTTGGACGAGGAAGAGCACTGGGGATGGGAGGAGGGCTTGCTCGCAGGGTGCCAGAATGCAGCCCATGGGGCTCACGCTCCTTTGTTCGCTCTGCACCACAAGCTGGGCTGCTCTGGGGAGTTGTGCACACACACTGCCTCCCCACGGGCCACTCCTTGGCCACCTCTGGGTCACATCCAGCCTGTTTTCTGGGGAGCTGAGATGCAGCTCTGCTCAGACATGCTGCAGAAGGAAAGATCTGTCTGTGGTGGGCCCAAGATGTGCCTAGACCTTGCTGTGGGGGGGAATATTGGGCCTTATCCTGCTCTCCCTGAGCGCTGTCAGGGAGGCAACATTTTTGCACGGCGTCATGCTCACCCCATCAGCGAGCAAGAGACACTGCAGGCACTTACAGCTTTCAAGAGCTGACAAGCTTGTGAGAATGAAAAGTTCAAAACCAGTGCTTGGGATGTGTAAGTGTCTGCAAAACTAACTGCCATTTGGGTCGGAGCACGCGTGCCAGGACCCGTCTCCTCCTGCGCCACGCGCGCCTGGAGAAAAGGTCACCCTTCAGCGGGCTGGAGTCACCAGCCTCCCCAGGTGCGGGACTCGGCTCTCGCTCCTCTTAATGAGGTGACCTTCGCATCGGCGGACGCGAGCAATTCCCCCTGAAGAGTCGACAGGTCAAATTAAGCAGATGTTTTATTCTGCCCCGTTTCTGGCTGTCGGAGATCAGAGTGCAAGACAGACAGAAGCTGAAGGGAAGGTGTCGCTTGCTTTCCTTCCTCCCTTATTATTTTACAGCCTGTTAATGACAGGCAAGTTTCCTTGGATGCTTCGTCTCAAGGCAGAATCCATCCGGTTCCATCCCAGGGGTGTGCGGTGTGCACGTGTGTGCATGCGTGTGCATGTGTACTGCATGTGGAGGAGCTGTACAAAGTGGGACACCAGTGCTCCCCACCTCTTCTCCAAGCTCCTAGGGCAAGTGCATGTGTTCATCTCTGACTTGCTGCTAGGGAAGGCTTGGCCACCCCGTGCAATGTGCTAGGCACTGCCCTAGACCTGGTCTTGTCAACAGCAGGTGCCTTTTTGCACCAAACTGCTCAACTCCCCCCTGAAATTACTCTGCCTTCAGCAGTGAAGTAGCTCATCTCAGCACCTCCTCTGGTTAAATCATGGAATCATCTATATTTGAAAAGGCCTTCAAGATCATCGAGTCCAACCATTAACCTTACTCTACATGTTCACTGCTAAACCATGTGCCTAAGCACCATACCTACATGACTTTTAAACACAGCCAGGGATGGTGATTCAACCCCTTCCCTGGGCAAAAGATGCTGGGGACAGCAGCTATCTGAAATACACTATGAGGCTCCAGCCTGCTTGATCCAACAAAGCCTGTCCTGGCTCTTCCCCAACCCAAATGTCTTGAGTTGGGTCTTCCCAACCAAACAGGGTTGCCCTGACCCTTCTTCACTCAACAGAGCCTCCACTGACTTTGTCAACCTCACCAAATTCCCTGGCCCTTCACAGGATGTTCACTTTGCCGGCAAGTGGGGTGTTTGCAGTAGCCAGGAAGGGAAGAGATGGCCATCATGCTGAGCAATGATAAAGGGAAGTTCACAGGACACAGTGAGGAGTCAGTTGGGTACATTGGGAACCTGTGATGGTCAAATTCTAGACACCAGTCTAAGGCAAAGTGTGGAAGATGAAAGATAAGGGCAAGGCAGGAGCATCACGGCTAGTTTCTGTCTATAGTAAAGAAAGTTTCTCACGTGAGTTCTTGATTCTTACAGCGAGCGTGGACTTCTTTTGGGCTTAATGCAGGTCTGACTGGAGGGGACTTTGGTCCAGGCTTGTGTTTGTCATGGGAGACAGGGAGCTCTGCTCCTCCAGCCAAGGGCTGCTTGAAAGCCAGACTGCAGTGGCAACACTGGGACATTCAGGCCTTGTGTGGGCTTAAAAACCAGCAACAAGCTGCTCTGGAGTCACAAAATGTAGAACCTACTTCTGTCCCTTCATGAATATCCTCAGGACACATCTCTGCAGCCAGTCAGCCTCAGGACAAGCCAAACACATTGCTGCAGCACCAGAACCAAGCCAAAGGACAGCTGAGCATCAGAGGGTTGGGATGGGAGTGTGAAACTTAGAGCAGAGAGGGAATATCTCGCTTGGAGAGTATATGTTACACATTCTCCAGTGGGGCACATTTCACTGAGGGTTCCTTCCATGAGCATCAGACCATTGTGATGAGGAGACCAGCCCAGTGCTGGAGGCCACAATGAGTGGGAAGAGACCTGGAGTGCTACTAAGGCCAGGGACGTGCAGACACGGAGTGCAGCCAAGCTATTATGCTGGTATCCCTGGAGCAAAGCAATTTCGTCAGATAGATTTATCCTGCCACAGATTCCCCCTGCAGCAGGTCTCCACATCGTCTCAGTTGAGTAATGCCATTTCTCAGGGTAGAAACACTGAACTCACAGAGTCTAAGACAGGAAAATGGACCCCTCCCTTTCATGGATGCATTAGTGGAGCCCCTGGGCACTGCCAAGCTGAGGACCTTGCAGAGACAAGCGATGGAGGGGAACAGCTCCTCCCTACCACCCTGCATTGCAGTGGGACTCTCCTGACAGAAGAAGCAATCCAAGATATTCCTCAGAGAGGTGAATCCAGAACGGCCTGTGCCCAATCTGAGTGGCTCCCCACACAGCCAGTCTCTGCAAACATGCACCGCCTGTGTGGCCAACATCCCAGGAAACTCCCTGAGTGGGGATTGTGGACCCTTGTCTGACAACTTTATTTGCAATGGGTTGGTCATGCCAAGTCGCAGAAGAGTCAGACCTGCTAGGGGCCCAGGCAGCATTCACATTGGCATGACCGGCCTGGCATCCAGCAGAAAACATCCCCGTTACCTGCTGGACTTTACTGCCCCAGCTGGGCCCAACTGCAGGCTGCAAACGTGGGAACAGAGAGGTTTGCAGGGTTGGCTCAGCACAGAAAGCTGATTTCTCTCCAGCTCAATTCCCACAAGGAGAGCAACAGCTCCTGATCTTCCTTTTCCACCACAAATGAGCTGTCTAAACTCAGGCTCTTGTCTATAAGCCAGGAGGTAATTCTGCCTCCTGGGACATATTTAAACTTTCACCTTCTTAGAACACCTGGCTGCTAGGCAGAGATGACCTCCATAGAGAAGGTTCTTGTAAGACTGTTTCTGGAGGGAGGAAGACCCCTAGAAGCCACAGCATGGAGTCACTAAAATGCTGTGGGCTGCTGTTGAGCCTGTGATGAGCTGGGCCAGCTCCAGGCCAAGTGAAACTCATTCATTCCTCTCCAAAACATCTCATTCCATGGACCATAGTGCTCTTTGGACAGGGCAAGCCAGCCTATGGTTTGTCATCCTCTCAGTTTAGTCATCTTCTTCCCATGTGTGCTTCATATCCAAGCCCTAGAACATCTGTCCTGGTCTCAGCTCTGTCTCCCTAAAATCCCCCACCCCTCATCCTATGCTGTCTTTCCTGCTTTGTCCCAGCACCCAGTGCAGTGGTGAACATCCTTCGGGATGGGAATGGAGTGCTGTCCTTAGGAGGGAGAAGACATGCACAGTGGTTGTTCTGGCTTTGCCCCTGGGAAGCAGCTGTAGGAACCTACACAGTAACGTCACCTTGTCAGAGGAGAGACAGGGACATCCCTCTGGGCCCTGATGAGCACTTGCAAGAGCCGGTCTGTGCTTCTCCAGCAACAGCAGTCGGGGTCGAGATGAAAAGGACTGGGGGGGTAAACCAGCCTGGGTTTGTTGTGGTGTTACTTCCCAAGGGGGTGAGTAGAGGCGTGGGAGAGGAAAGGCAAGAGACTGCAGAGCAAGTGGTTCTTTATTTTATCTCCAGGATAAAAAGGAATCTGGAAACCAGGTTCCTAAGATGAGGTGCCTTCATCTCACTGCACCGCGTTTGATCATTTTAGATGTTTTACAAGGAGATGTACAGTTGAATTATCATTAGAGGAGGCAATGGAGCTCAAGAGTAACAGAAAACTTCCCCCATTGTGACCCAGACTCATGTGATGTGCTTGCAGGGAGAAGAGCAGGAAAGCACAGGAGCTGGCACAGCTTTTGACCAGGGGACTTGGAGGCAGGAGCATCTCCCTAGTGCTGTGGCAGAGTCCAGCTGCACCCGTCTGCCTGAGAGCTTTTCAGTACTGTCCATCCAGGGAGATGGGTCTGGGAGTTTGCAAAAGCAGCCATGACACAGCTTTCCAGCTCCCATCTCCTGTCTGGGGAAATGGAGCACAGGGTGGAGAAGAGATATATAACCTAGGTACAGCAGAGCCTTCAAAGCCAAGAGAGGATGAAAGTACAACCCAGCTCGCTGGCATGGTGGGAAGCCAGCACAGCACGCTGTGGATCCGTGTTGACTGAGATGCTGGGACCCATGTGCTCCTGAGTAGGGCGATCCCATCAGTGGCTGGAGACCAGAGCAGTGGGATGTAGCAATGAGGACAAAAGGATCTCAGAGCCAAGGATCCTGGGTCTGGGAGTGCTGGCATCCTCATCAGAGAGGGAATTCTCACCTCTTTTTCCACATCAGTGCCCCTAATCATCCATCCATCACCCATCCCTTCTGCCCGGAGTCCTCCAGCAGGTGTGAGGATGGATGGCGTTCCTGGAACTGCCAAAGCCTGCTCTGCGTGCACGCTTGCTTAGCAATAGAGCAAGTGCCATTTCCAGAGCCTCATTAGTATTTGCATTGTTGCATGGCTGTCTAAGAGAAGTAGCAGCTAAGTGAGCCAGTCAGATCTTGCTAATTTGCATGTTAATGAAGCCCACAGAACACAGCTTAGAGAGACTGGCAAGTAGACCTCCAATTGATAGATCTATACGTACAGCCTGTATATACTTTAGAGACACAGCAAACACTGAAGGCAGACACCCAGATGGCTGGAGAGACAGACAAACAGATGGCTATGTACAGACGTACGGGATGTGGGGAAAAATTTTTGTGAAGAGAGGTAGAGTGAAGCACTGGAGAGAGGGGGGAAGGATGGAAAGACGGATGGATGGATGGATGGATGGATGGATAAAAATATGAGTGGAGGAACAAATTAGTCAAGGATTGTGAGCATGCTTGGAAATAAGAATCTT